>PVJC01052423.1:0-11134 GCA_004026665.1 Murina feae
GGCAGGCAGTTGCAACAGAACCCTTAGGTTTGCTCAAGTTCCGTGGCTGTTGGCCTCCATCTTGGCTGGGTTAATTTGCATACAGCTGCTCTGATTGGCTGTTGGCCTCCATCTTGGCTGGGTTAATTTGCATATAGCCACTCTGATTGGCTGGTGGTGATGGTCACATTTGCATGTTTTGCTTTTATTATAGAAGATTGTTCTGTGGGAATCTGTGAAAGCTCCCTGGAGGCTGAGTCCTCTGAGCTGCGCCTCAAGGACTGAGAGGACTTCTAGGAGTTGAGAGGGAGGTGTGCTGACAAGGTGGGAGCTGCTCCTTGGAACTACATACTTTCTCCCAAAGCTGCTATTTCTTCCCTCTTCCCTCCTCCTGTCCCCTCACCTCCTCAGCTCTCACTTCACACAGCCTCTTTCTTTCCTTTTCCTTCCTCTCCCCCTTTCCCTCCTCACCCATCAGCGGCCTCTGTGGGCCCCTCGGGCGGGCGTCCTTGGCCTCATGAGGTCCCTGGCTGCTGGGTTAGGAAGTGCTGCTCGGAGGTCCCTCAGTGGGGACTCTGCAGCCCCGTCCAGAAGGAGGAGGGACCCTGTGGAGGATTCCTCCCCTGCAGCTGGGTGCTGTGCTCAGGGAGAGACGGTTTAGCGCTGGGTCTCTTCCAGGACAGATTACTGAGCAAGATTCTGTGCAGACGTAAGGCCTTTGTTGGAAAAACAGCTGTACCCGCTCCAGCTTGTTCTGTTAATCATTTACTGCAGGGGAATGGGAAGTGAGTGAGTCAGGAGGCATGTTTTGTGTGAACTTTGGGGTACCTCTGACAGCAATTTGTGTACTTTGTCCAGGAAGAGAATAAAGCTGCCTGAACCCTAACGTCCCACCTGCGGCACCACACGGATCCTTCGGATCCATCCTATGAACATGGTTGGCTTTGATTTACTTTCATTGTACTGCTTTGGCTTCTCTTTTGAGCTCGTGACCAGAGCAGCGGTGAGTGTGGAAAACAGCTCTGTGAGGAGTTACGTTCTGTGTGTCCTTATGCAGGGAAAGCGACCAGCTGCTGTGGGTTTGCTCTGCTTTGCAGGGCTGGCATGTCCTGCAGCAAAACTGCCCCTCTGCCCCCACTGGCCACTGTGTGTGTGTGTATGTGTGCGCACGCACGCAGGGCTGGCTCCATGGGTGTGTGACCTGTGTGGTCAAGCAGGGCCCCGTATTTAGAAAGACTTCCACTCTTGATTTAATGCTCTGCTGTTACTGCTTTGAAATTCTTAATTTATGAGCAAAGAGTCAACATTTTGCCCCGGGCCCTGAAGATCATGTATCCGATCCTGTCGGTAGGCCATGCCTGGTTCTTGACCTTGGACTCAAGGGACCCTTCAAGGTCATTCTGTCCTTTCTCCTGCCTCAAGGACCATCCTGAAATCCTGACCTTTGAAAACCCTCACCATCAGGGAGGTTATGGTGACTCTATCCAAGACTCTTATAGCCCTACCAGCCAAGATATCTTAAAAGATAAAGAATTTGTTAAAAAATAAGTAATGTACGGATATACTTTTAAATTCAAAAGGTATTTGCTTTATGGTGGTGGTCTGGAATCAAACCTAAACTATCTCTGAGGTATGTCTCTGTATGTACAAATGCTACAGTGAATGTCTTTGTGAATGCCTCATGTGGCCCATGAAAGCATGTATTTGTAGGATAAATTCATTCATGTAAAGTTGGATAGATTCTGCCAAACCGCCCTCCACAGGCCTCTGATACTTCCTGGCCCAGTTGTCTAATTATATTCCTGCTCATCACCTAAAGTCAGTTAACCTTTGGGGAACCTTTCCCTTGAGACTGCTCTAAATCGGGGTCAAAAAGGAATAAAAAGTGCCAACCCCATTATACCACCCCTGTATGCCTCCTCCATCAATTCATGCCAAAAAACGAGGATCTTTAGATGCAAATGGCAGTGGCTAACATCTGGCTCATCAGAGCCCATGGCTGTCTTGTCCCCAGAGGTGCTGGAGGAGCCCATCCGGCCCTGCCAGCTCCCGGTGATGGATGACTTACATTGGCTGGGCTGTCCCAGAGGTGCTCTTGAGTTCATAGTCCACCTGCCCCCCAATCTTGCAATCTGTCACTGACACAGAACGATTTCATCACTGTAACGAGGCTGTCACTGAGAGCCCGCTCTGCCAACCCTGGTGGGAAAGCCTGCTCCACGTCTCCCCGGGCCAACCTAAGCAGGTGTGATCTCTGTTTGCCAGCCATCAAGATCTGATAGTTGCATGGAGCCGTGTCCCTGTTTCACCACTTCCTCTGTGAGCTGGCTGACCCCGGACAACTTACTTAACCTCTCTGAGCATTAGTTTCGTCTGCAGTGAAAAGGGGCTAACAATCCCGGTTACCTCAAGGATTTGTCATGAAATTCAAAACCATCATTTATGAGGAAAGGACTGTGGAAATTGTGAAGTGTTCTATAAATATATAAAATATTTGGAGGTTGAGAATATGGATGGCAGAGGGTCTTGAGTAGTTTCTGAACTACTATTCTTACCAGGGTGGTTTCTATCTTAAAGGGCGACCACATGGAAGGTGGGAGTGGGGGCTTGCCCTTTACAAGAGATTGGGAAGCGGTCAGTACCAAGCAACAGTCCCCATCAAAGCCAGGGAGCGGGGCTGGCTGGTTACAGGGATGGATGAAACCTCTCTGAGCTTTGGTGACCCCACGTCTCTTTCCAGGACTGGGAACTGGGGTCTCTGCTCCTCTGGGTTCCCGTTTCTGTGCATACAACACTCTGTCAAGGTTCATCAGGACAGACAGTATTGATGCCTCTAGAAACCTGAAGCCATTTCCAGGGACAACTGTCCAACTGAATTTAAAACTGGACTTCTCCCAAGTTCTCCCCTTGGCACCTCTGGATTCCAGTAGATGAGAGATCTTGCAATTTAGGACACAAAGCCCATTTCTCAGCACTCCCTGGCAGGAGAGCCTTTCCCAGAAGTGACTGGAAAGCAGAGGAAGCGCTGAGCCCTGGGGCTAGGGAGGGTGGTTCATTCTTACTCCACGCTGAGTGTCATGGATGCCCAAGGAAGGTCCTGACCCACCCTGTCCCTGCCTGCCGGCTCTGCGATGTGGCTCTGAACTCTTTTTCCTCTGAAGTAAACGGAGAGGTGGCAAATCCTTTCCGTGTGTGTGTGTGTGTGTGTGTGTGTGTGTGTGTGTGTGTGTGAGAGAGAGAGAGAGAGAGAGAGAGAGAGAGAGAGGGGGGTGGGGTGGGGAGGGGAGGTTACTGACCTGGCCCCTTATGAGGACCAGTGCATTTCACCACGTGTGAAATGCCAGGGAGCTGCAAATCAAGGCGTTGCCTCCAACATCTACTTCCAGTGCAAATTACTCCCAACAGCTTCATGCTGCACCTTTGCAGAGAGGCTGCCCTTGTAGAGATGCCTTTCTTTGACAGTTGTAGGACCCAACAGCCTCACACCCAGAGGTGAGAAAAGCACAGAACGAAAGGGGTTGTCTAGGCTGCTTGGGGGCGAGGAAATTCTCTACGTGGAGAAAACAAACAGAAGCAATCAAAGCAGATCACAGCACACCTTATCTCACAGGGTTCTGCACCTGGGGGCAGACATAAATTCTGGGCTCTAACAAAGCAGAAACGATGGGGGAGGGGGAGAGAAAGAAAGAAACACAGCAGAGAAGTGAGGGGCGGCTAGGCTTGGAAGCTGGAAAAATCTAGGGTAACAGTCAGAGCATGCTGCCTCGAGCCTCAGCTCCCTCCCGCAAGAGAGAGGCGATGCATCTGGCAGAGGGGGCCTCCAGCGTTTGCAGGATGACTGCCTCCTCACTTGCTGGGTGACACACTAGTTTTTCCTCATCTAAACTCTCACTTTCCTTGGCGTTTTGGGTCAGGAAGCTGGACAAGTCCCTTTCAGAGTTCTGTTCCAGGCGCAGGAAAAGTGGGCGAGTCGGAGAAGGAAGTGAAAACCTTCCCAGCATCCATCTGCATCCCCACGTCCAGTGTCCCGGAACTCCTCTGCCCACCTGTAGTTGAGAAGTTTGGGAACTTGTGGATTTTTCCAGAAAGTGTCAGATGCCTCCTGCTTGGTTTCAGGTCCACTGGCCTCCTTTCTGTTCCCGGAAAGCACCTTCCTGCCTTTGCATCTGCTGTTCTCCTGCCAGGTTCTCGGAGCGTCTTCCTCTTCAGCTCAAAAGTCTTCCTCAAAGAGGCTTTCCTGGTGGATGAATCTTAGATCCAGTGGGCAGGGGTCTCTGTCGGGTTTTGCTTGTTGACCTATCTCCAGCACCTGGCACAGCGCACAGGCGCGTACACCTCATTTGACTAAACATTGAATGAAATCATTGCCCTGCTTTACACTTCCCACAGCCCTTACTGCTACCTAACACCACCCGGTTAACTTATTTTTTTTTGCTTGTTTGTCTGTCTCTCTGGCATGAGGGGAGATACATTCTCTCTTCGTTTTCCATCAGTGCCTGCAAGAGTATCTTACATTTAAAGACGCTCCATATAAAGAAAGAAATAAACAAAAAACACACACCAAACATTTTTTAAAAAGAAAAAGAAAACGTAAAAATGCTCTATAAGCATTTGTTTAATGAGTGAACAGGGGATCGTGTTTTTCATAGACAGCGGTACCCAGTGGTGTGGGGGTGCCCACAGGTTGTAACTGGGCACAGAGTTCTAACTGCAGTATCTTTTGGAGGAACACAGTTCAAACCATAGCAACTGCCTACCTTTGTGATATAAATGTATCCCTAGGACTGGCTTCCCTAGTACAAGAATTCCTTGATAAACTAGAGTGTTTGGGAGTAGAGGAGGTTCTGAATAATGGAGTTTTCTGGTTAAAGGAAGGCTATATTGTCCTGGTTCATGATGCTAGAATAGTGCAGTATAATCAAGGTGATTATGGGCTGTTTCTTGGTTCAGGATCAAGGGCTTGCTTGGGAGTGGTTATGATCAATGTTAGCCATGATAGCTCCTGGCCAGTGATGACAGACACACACAGCAAATGTGTGAAGGTGATTTGAGCTAAAACCAACAGGCACCAAAGATTAAGCTTGGACTTTACAATTAGAGGGACTAAAACATTGGCTTGTTCTGCTTTTGTGCTTCCAGTTAAAAGGGAAGTACTGAAATAAAATTTAATTGCAGATCCAGGCTGGATTATATCTGGTCAAAAGAAACTTTATTGTACACTAGAGGCCTGGTGCACAAAAATTTGTGCACTTGGGGTGGGGGTGGGGGTCCCTCAGCCCAGCCTGTGCCCTCTCACAGTCTGGGACCCCTCAGGAGATGTCCATCTGCTGGCTTAGGCCTGCTCCCCCGGTGATTGGGCCTAAGCTGGCAGTAAGACATCTCTCTGGCAGCCCAGGAGTCCCCGGGGGATGTCCACTTGCCAGTAGGGAACAGGCTAAGCTGCAGTCAGACATCCTTAGCACTGCTGAGGAGGCGGGAGAGGCTCCCACAACCACCACTGTACCGGCAGCCGTCAGCCTGGCTTGTGGCTGAGCAGAGCTCCCCTTGTGGGAGTGCACTGACCGCCAGGGGCAGCTCCTGCATTGAGCATATGCCCCCTGGTGGTCAGTGTGTGTCATAGTGACCAGTCATTCCCAGTCCTTCTGCTGTTAGGGTCAATTTGCATATTACCCTTTTATTATATAGGATAAAGGCATAGTGCATGGGTGGGGGCTGGCTGGTTTGCCCTGAAGGGTGTCCCGGATCAGGGTGGGGGTCCCTCTAGGGTTCCTGGCCAACCTGGGTGAGGGGCTGAGGGCCGTTTCCAGGCTGGCCACAGCCCCTTCCGGGTGGGGGTCCCTGCTGGGGTGCCTGGCCAGCCTGGGTGAGCGGCTGAGGGCCATTTTCAGGCTGGCCAAGCCCCCCAGCAGGGACCCTCACCCCATGAAGGTGGGGCCATCCTGGGTGAGGGGCTGATAGCTGTTTGCAGGCTGGCCACAGCCCTCAGTGACCCAAGTTCCCAGCAAGGCTGGCTAGAAGCAGTTATCTGGGGGTTATTTATCTTCTGTAATTGAAACTTTGTTGCCTTGAGTGGAGGCCACAGCTGGTTTAGACAGGCAGCTTCCTCCATCGCCAGGGCAATGAAGCCTCCTGCTTGCTCCAGCTCCATGGCTTCTGTAATTAAACTTTGTTGCCTTGAGCAGAGGCCACAGCTGGCCTAGGAAGGCAGCTTCCTCCATCTCCTGGGCAACAAAGCCTCCTGTTTGCTCTAGCTCTGTGGCTGCCGGCCGCCATTTTGGTTGGATTAATTTGCATATCATTGCTCTAATTGCTGGTGGGCATGGCTTGGAATGTAGCAGAGTGACATAATTAGCATATTACTCTTTTATTAGATTAGAATATTTGGATGATGCTTTCAAGTTCCACAACTTTGAATCAGTAAAAGGTGACATATAATATGCACGGGTGATGTGACAGCACTATCCTGAGCTGTGAATTCATTTATTTTCACAATAATCCTATGTAGGTACCTTAATGATCTCTATTCTACAGATGAGAAAACTGAAGTTCAGAGAGTTTATCTGACTTGTCCAAGGTTACACAGCTAGAAAGTGGCAGGATCAGAATCTGAGTCCAGACTTCAGAGCCTACATTATGCTCTTCTGCCCACGGTGATCCACTTGTCCTGGCTTGCCCAAGACTCTCCTGATTTGGCACCAAAAGTCCCATATTTTGGGAACACCCTTAGCCCAGGCAACCTGGGATGTTTGGTCACCTTACGTCTATCTCTCAAATACAGGTTTTCAAAGTCAACGAGACTGTAAGTCATAATGACCTGTAGCCTGTGCACATCTAGTTAGTTCACTATCACTAACAACAGAGGGATTGTGAAAAGGACCTTGTAAGGCTCTTGCTATTAAAGTTAACTGGGTAACATTTGGAGAAAATCTTGGAGAGGACATAAATAGGAGCCAAGGGAAATATTCCCAAGTCAACAATAAGTATTGACCGAGAGAGAATGGGATTGGCAAAGAGCTGGCTGTGACTGAGGCAAGGACACATTGGAAATACCTGCAATAATGAAGGTGATGATGATGATGATGATGGTGTGTTATCTCTCACACTGGTTGAGCACCATGGCCAGGTCTGTGCTAATTACCTTTCCCATGTTAGCTCGTATAATCCTAACTACAATCATGCAAGGTGGGTACTATTCTCCCACTTTACAAATGACAAGATCGAGGCTCAAGAAAGTTAAGTGAGGAGAACCCTTGCAACAAAGGAAGCAGCTGGCCTCTGGATGGGAAAGGGAATGTGGAGCTCTGCCTGTTCTTGGGTCAAAAATTAAAAAAAAAATGCTTCCTACTTATAATTTTTCCAGACTCTCTGAGGACAGAACCATTTTTTCCAGACCTGCATTCCACTCAGATTCAAACCGGAAATCAGGATAAGGGACTGAGTGCCAGCCTGCTGTCCCTTTCACCCACTGCAATCAGTGAACTTCCGTAATGTGCAGAACTTGCCACACATCCCTGTTTTCCCTGAGTTGGCAGGAGTCAGGCATCTGCTCTGTGACTTGGCCAGATAATTGGATGTTAATTAGTGAAGGGTGAGCTAACATGGAAAGAGTGACCCATTAGACATCGGGGTGCTGCAGGAGAAGCTGTGAGGATGTCTGTGCCCAGGCCCTTCTGCAAGGGCCACTGTTTCACTTTATTCGCCTTGGTTCATTATATTGTCATATTCAAGGGCTCACAGTGAGTTTTTTTCCTCACCCTCTCTTCCTGATCTTCAGTTACCCTGGGTTTAGTGAACGTGGCTGGTGTGTGTGTGTGTGTGTGTGTGTGTGTGTGTGTGTGAGTGTGTGAGAGGATAGGCGGGGAGAGAGAGGATGATACACTCACACATGCCTTCAACAAACCACACATTAGCATGATCCTGGCCTCATTTGCTCACCAGACATAGGAAGACTAAGGCACAGTCCTCGACTCAGGTGCATCACAGCTCAAAACAGAAGGATACGCATAATCGCATACATAATACACATATACGATTGCATCGAGGGTGTTCGCAGAACTCTATAGTTCTCCAGCTCACAGTTCATTTTTGTTTGTTCTGGTCCTTTACAAATGGCTCCCTTCCTGGTGTCCTACAAAAATATTTCCTTTTAAAGTAGTGCTGTGTAATAAGGGGAAAAGATCTCGAGAGCTGGGTAATGTAAGAGGAACTTTTAATTTTGTTCTGCAGAGAGAGTGGGCCTCATCTGCCCAAATCCCAGTGGCTGTCCTTGGTTCTGTCAGAGAGAACGCATTAAAAAGGCAGAGCAGGGCCTGGCTGCTGTAGCTCAGTGGTTGAGCGTCCACCCATGCACCAAGAGGCACTAATTCGATTTCCTGTCAAGGCATATGCCTGGGTTGTGGGTTCATGCAGGAGGCAGCTGATTAATGTTTCTCCCTCATCGATGTTTCCATCTCTCTCTCTCGTTTTTAAAAAAAAATCAATCAAACATATTAAAAAAGAAAGGAAGAAAGAAAAAACAAGAAAGGGGGAGGGTCTCTGGCGAGATAGCAGCTGGTTGGAAGCTGTCCTGATATGCCAAGGTTGTGGGCTTGATCAAGGTTGTGGGTTTGATCCCTGGTCAGGGCACATATAAGAATCAACCAATGAACGCATAAATAAGTGGAACAACAAATCACTGTTTCTCTTTCTCTCTCCCTCTTTTTAAAATGATTTAAAAAGGGGTAGGCATTTGTTTTTGTTTTATTTTCTCCCTACCATTTGTTTAAAAAAACTAAGCTCTGATGTCATGGCTTTGTAAAGTGTGATTTAGTAAATGAAGTTGAATGGAAGGGTACCCATCTGCATGCATTTTTAAAAAAATGGTAAAATGTTGCCCTAACCGGTGTGGCTCAGTGGATAGAGCATCGGCCTGTGAACTGAAGGGTCCCGGGTTCGATTCCGGTCAAGGGCATGTACCTTGGTTGCGGGCACAGCCCCAGTAGGAGGTGTGCAGGAGGCAGCTGATCGATGTTTCTCTCTCATTGATGTTTCTGACTCTCTATCTCTCTCTTTTCCTCTCTGTAAAAAATCAATAAAAACTTTTAAAAAATGGTAAAATGCACATACATAAAATTTACTACCTTAACCATTTTAAGTGTATAGTTATAACCACAATGTGATTTCACTCTCCTGATTATAAACACCCTGAGGGCATGTTTCCATCGGCTAAAGGCCACAGCCTAAATCCCCCTCATCCCAGCATTTTAGCCCTGCACCCTTAGGTGCTCTCTGGATTGCTGGCTTGAAAGACCAAATGCTCGGAGCTAAGCTGAGACCTGGGATAAATCTGAGTTCTTATGTTTCCCAAAACCCAGGGCACCCCGTGTTGATGCCGGCTGACCTTGAAGAGTTAGCTCTAGGAAGCAAAGCATCTCCCATGTGGTTTATCCCAGGCGTTTCTTCAGGATTGGGTCTGTTTGAAATCCAGCAGGGAATCTGATTGTCCAAGACAGATTTGAGAAAGAGATGCGGGTTCAGCCGATTCTGCCGCCCAGGGAACAGGAGCATCAGTCAGGTGCAGGGGAGTCGGGACAGTGCCTCTCAGGGATGGTAGGAAGAGCTTCTGCACCTTCATTTGGGAGAGAGTCCCCAGGTGACAGCGATGCCTCCGTCCTCATTTAAATTCTGATCTATTTTCTGCATGCGATTTCTGAACTGATATTTTTCTGATGACAAAGGAATAAAGCAATGACAGACATCAATCATCATGTGCTCAGTGGGAAAAGTTACTTTTTTTTTTTTTTTTACTGCCGGCATGGCCTACTAATAGAAGAGCAGGGTTTTCACCACCGCGGGACAGACAATGTCCTCCCGTTTCCTTGAATTAGCTTCATGTCATTGAAAGCAGCAAAAAAGAGATTTGAGTGGCTACCCCAAATCATTCACTAGTTCCTAAGGTAGTCATCCTGTTCTTCTTGAGTGTTTTTGTGCCCAGGCCACAGATTTCTGAAAACAGTTTGCTTGAGTAGCGAGACCTTTCTTCATTGATTTTTTTGGAAGGGAGAGGGAGAGAGAGCTAAACATTGATGTGAAGAGAAACATTGATCGGTTGTCTCTTGTACGCACCCAGACCAGGGATCGAACCCTCAACCTGGGCATGTGCCCTGACTGGGAACTGATGTGGTGACTCTTCAGTGCATAGCTGCCGATCATCCGAGCCACGGCAACCAGGGCATGCAGCAAGACCTTTCAATGGCAGAACGTCTGATTGTTCCTAGGACCAGAAGCATTCATTTGAAGAACTTTCTGCAGGGCTGGGAGACATTAGAAGTGCCTCTCTCTCTTGCAGGGGGGGAATGAAGGTCTCTGGGCATGCAATGCATGAATTCACGAAGGAGTTGGAATTGCTCAGTTTCAAATGCAGCTTGTGTAGTGAAGCACAGGGCAAGACAGCTCAAGTTTAAGTGCCTTCTCTGCCCCTTATTAGTTGTGTCACATTGGACGAGTCACGTCATGCCCCTGAGCTACATATGCTCATTCATCAAATGGTCACTGAGCATTGGCGGTATATGGAATGAATGAATGAATGGATGGATGGATATGGATGAATAAATGGGTTTATTAAGCATCCGCTATGCTCTCCTGGCACTGTGGTAGGTATCTCCTCACAAGTTTCCTCTCTGTAAAATGTAGGTAATACTGTACCTGCTCTCTAGGCCTTCAGGCATTCCATGGGACTCAAAACAAGACGATGTGTGGGAAAGTACTTAGGAAGCTGCAATAACATAACCCTGTAGAGGCCTGTTACCTTTGCCTTTAATTCAGGTTTTCTACTTCCTCTGTTTTTCTTTCCCATCCTTCCAAGACTATGTAAGTTTGCCTGGGTGTGGCTTCATGGGGCTGATTATTCACCATGCCACCCAAATCTAGTATAGACACATAGCTGGGAGTGTAGCATTTCCTTTCAAACCCATGCCCTCAGGTGCACGTGTCACCTCAAAATGTAAAACATCAGTAAGAACACCAGTTTCCCACACACCATGGTTAGGTTGTGGTTGAATATGTGTGTGAATCATGTGAAGTCGAAGGGCAGGCTTCCTTTGTGCTGCTCATTCCCACATTGTCAGAGGCAAGATCTGAGCAATCAGATGAACTTGATCTCCTGCAGCAAAAAGAG
>PVJC01052425.1:0-11140 GCA_004026665.1 Murina feae
TTGGGTCAATGGGAGCTGTGGGCAGCCTGAAAGCCCCTCACCCAGGCTGGTCAGGCACGCCAGCAGGTGGACATCCCCCGAGGGGTCCCAGACTGCGAGAGGGCACAGGCCAGGCTGAGGGACCTCCCGAGTGCACAGAGCGGCTGCAGGGCGGGACAGCGCAGGACCCAGGACCCGTGATGGGAAAGAGGCGGCAGGGGGGCGGGTCTCGGCCTGCTTGGTGGCCGCCCAGGCCCTTTGCAGGGCATCGTGGAGCAGGAAAGCAAGGCTGCAGGGGCTGGGGTCCTGCTTGGCAGCTCCCCAGACCCCTTGGCGGCACCGGGAAGTGGGAAAGGAAGGTAGCAGGGGACGGGTGAGTGGGAAAGAGTTGGCGGCCTGCTTGGCGGCTTCCCAGGGCCCTTCCAAGGATCAGGGAGCAGGAAAAGGCTGGCCTGACCACAAGGGGGGTTTTCCCTGCTTTCTGGTGGCTGGAGGAAGATGGGCAGTAGGCAAGCTTGGGAGGCAGGCCACACCCAGCAAGAGTCTGAGAGATCAACATAGAGGGAGTGCCTGCTCCAAGCTTTGATGGTGTGCCTTGGGGCAGGCCCCCGGCAGGTAGACACACACAGGAGGACTGCTCTGAGCCTCAGATGCGGCTGGGGGCAGGTCCCCAGTGGTGAGACACACACATACACACACACACACACAAAAGGCGCCTGGCAGACTGGGGCCATCAAAGGACATCCACTGAGGGGTCCCAGACTGTGAGAGGGCACAGGCCGGGCTGAGGGACTCCCTCCACCCCAAGTGCACAAATTTTTGTGCACCGGGCCCCTAGTTATATATATAGTGAAGACATCTATGAGCTAAAAATTGTTGTGCAAAGGTAATGAGGAGGAAAGAATTAAGTGATGGACTATTGACTGTACTTGCCTTCCCACTTTTTCAACTGTACTATTTTGATGATCTCTTCTTAGACTCAAGAAATGATACTTTCTGTTTTATCCCTCCCTTCACCTTTTACCCTTGCAGTTATGGGAAGCCCCTGATGCAGTGGCTGCCCCAATGGCTCCCGCCCTGCAGGCCTGGCACAGGCTGTGAGGGGCTCTGGCACTCTCACTGCTCAGCTCATCATCCAACCCCTTCAGGTTATGAGAAGAGAGTAAGAGGGTGTGAACCCTGAATGCCAAACTGGGAGACGTTTTCCCAAGAAGGTGGACCCAGCCGTCATTTTCGTGATGTGGCTTGTGAACCATCAAATGCCCCCCCCTTAAAATACATCTTGAGGGTGTGCCCAGTGCCAGGGAGCCCACAAGGAGCAGAGCCCTTAGATGTGAGCATTCTGTGCATTTCAGCTGTGAAATTTGCATCCCGTCCCCAGGTGTTACAGGGCCACACGCAAAGCTAAGGGGGTGGAATTGTGATGGTGCCTCAGCTGACTGAGGCGGGAGGGTGCCCTGAATCCCTGGGCCTCTGTGATCGCGGGAGTCCTGGCACAGGGCAGAGGGAGGCAGAAGGAGGACCTGAGGAAGTGTGAGGGCTCGGCTGTTAGTGCTGAAGGAAGAGGCTGGACGTGAAGCCAGTGATTCTCCCGAGCCCCTGGGAAGAGATGCGCCTACCACACCCAATGCCAATGTGTTCCCACCGACAGAACTGCAAGTCCATCAGCGTGCGCTGCTGTCAGCCCATGTGTGTGGGCCTTCGTTACAGGAGGATGGAAACTGGTCCCCAGGGGGATGGAGTCAAAGGCTCTGTGGCCAATGAGCGAGCAAGTGGAGAGTAAGTGGTTGGGGGAGGGTGAGACCAGCACTTCAGAAAGTGAGTTGCACTCAGGAATACACAGGGGGACACTGAGTGGTGCAGGAACACCGGAACTGGGCATGGAGACAGCAGGGGTGCAGGAGAGGGGAGGTGGTGGCAGAGGGCAGCGGGGGCAGTACAACCCTTGTGGACTCAAGCCAACAGCAAGTCTAGGTCTCACAGGTCATGTGGTCAGAGTGCGGCAGCTTAGCAGACCCTCTGCTCCAGCTCTCACACGCTGTGCAAGGCTGTGGCTAGTGGGAGCCTTCTGGCCCGCGATCATTGGGGCGTTGGCAGAACCCATCCTGGGGACTGACTAGAGGTCCAGCTGCATGCTGGCTATGGACAGAGACCCCCTGAGGTCCTGGAGGCCATGCTGGCTCCTTGCCATGGCTTCTCCAGTCCCCAAGGGGACCTCCCCCAGAGGCTGCCACGACCAAGCAGGACAGGCCCCAGGGAGCCACAAGAGCCACATTCCAGCTCCCAGGCTGGGCTGCTAGGAGCAGTCAAACCTTTCCCACAATAGAGAGGAAACATTGACATGAGGAAGGACACGGGGGCCACTGGAGTCTGCCCACCTTGGACACCAGTCACCCTGGACCCCATCACAATGTTGCCTGGATCCTAAATGTTGGGAAATGTGTGACTCCTGCCAACTGTTTGTCCGAGGAGAGGACGGGTCCATTCTCCATGGTCCTCACAGGCAGTTGTCAAATCTCCCAGGAGGCCTTGCAGAGGCCGTCTTGTTGGGGGGCCTAGAGACTCAGATCTTTTTGTCAATGTGAAATGGTCCAAGTCTGGCATGTCAGACAAAGATTCCACTGTAAGAAATGTACAAATGAACAAAACAAAATAAATATGAGAGTCAGATAAACCAGTGGGGTGTTGTGTTGGCAGTGTCTCCTCAGATGGGCCATGAGGGTCATTGGTAGAAATTCCATCACCTGGGAACCCACAGAAAGACTACTCAAGGCTAGAGAAAGCACTGGAGATATTCACCAAATTAGTGTGTGACAATATGGTCCCCACTTTCTTTAATAGAGGGGATGTCTTAGGCCTTACCTCGCAGCCTCCGTTATGATGGATTTACATCATCTAATATAGTAAAAGAGTAATATGAAAATTGACCATCACCTGAGAAACCTAAGCCATGTCCACCAGCCAAGCCACGCCTCCCAGCCAATCAGAGGGGCTGTATGCAAATTAACTCAACCAAAATGGAGGTCATCAGCCATGGAGCTAGAGCAAACCAAAGGCTTCCATTGCAACTGCCTGCCTAGGCTGGCTGAGCCTCTGGTCATGATAACAATGTTTCAATTATAGAAGCCACGGAGCTGAAACAAACAGGAGGTTTTGTTACCTGCCTAGGCCTCAGCTTAAAGCAACAGTGTTTCAATTATCTAAACTAATAAAAGCGTAATATTGAAATTGACCGTTTCTTTGGGACGCCTAAGCCATGCCCACCAGCCAATCAGAGCAGCTGTATGCAAATTAACCCAGCCAAGATGGAGGCTGACAGGGCGGCTCTGCACTGGGAGCCTCCGCGGCCGGCACAGCTGTGTCAGGTGTATCAGCTCAGTTGGGGGGGGGGTGTCCATCCCAGGGCCTCCTGGGGGTGTCCGGAGCGCCTGTCCTGGGTCCGGACCTCTGCCTTAGTCCGCCCCCCGGGGGCCTCTGCAGGGCTTGTGGGAGCGTCTACTGCACAGTGAGGAGCATCTGAAGCCAGTCCGCTGCCCGGCTCCACCCCGGGTGTGTTCATTCAGCAGCAGGGCCTCACTGAGGGATCCTGTATCAGCATCTGCCCTTGGCTCGCCACCCAGCTCTGCGCCAGGTGTGTCTCCTCAGTGGTGGGGGCCCACCAGGCGTGTGCGATTGTAGGCTCTCCGGTGGGAAACATCAATGCCTGCACTCACCAGCCCACCCAACCCCCAGTGCATGAATCTTGAAGGGGCTGTGGGCAGCCTGAAAATGGCCCTCAGCCCCTCACCCAGGCTGGCCAGGCATGACAGCAGGTGGACATCCCCCCCCTGAAGTGTCCCAGACTGCAAGAGGGCACAGGCCGGGCTGAGGGACCCCTCCCCCCCCCACAGAGTGCACAAATTTTTGTGCACCAGGTCCCTAGTCTATACTAATAAAAGAGTAATATGCTAATTAGACCAGGAGACCTTTCTCACATCCTTCTGGAGAAAGCCATGGTGGTGGGGACAAGGTAGAGGTGGTTAGTGGCAATCAGGCTGTCAGGAGGGGGACAAATGGGGGAAAGCTGGCTGTCAGGGGGGACAGTTGGGGGTGACCAGGCCAGTAGGCAGAATGATTAAGGGTGATCAGACAGGGAGGCAGGTGAGTGGTTAGGAGTCAGTGGTCCCAGATTGCAAGAGTGATGTCTGATGGCCAGTTTAGGTCCAATCCCACAGGGATCCAAACACCCCCAGAGTGGTCCCAGATTGAAGACCCTGAGGGACACCCTCCCTCCCATGCACAAATTTCATGCACCAGGCCGTTAGTATTCCATAAATGAGTGAGATCATGTGATATTTATCTTTCTCTGATTGGCTTATTTAATTTAGAATAATGTTCTCCAGTTCCATCCGTGCTGTTGCAAATGATAAGAATTCCTTCTTTTTTACCACAGCATAGTATTCCATCATGTAGATGTTTTTTAATCCACTCATCTGCTGATGGGCACTTAGGCTGTTTCCAAATCTTAGCTATGATAAATTGTGCCACTCATATAGACTTTTAGATTGTTCTCTTTTAGCATGTTAAATATTTCTCTCCATTATCCTTTGGCTCTCACGTTTCTGTTATAAAAAAGCTGTTAGTCCTACCATTGTTCTTTTCAAATCAGCATGCATTTCCACACCCCAGATGCTTTAAGATTTTCCTCTATCTTTCTTACATTGATGTGTTTGTGTCTTCTAGTGTTTTTTATTCTGCTTGTGGTACTCTGAGTGTTTGTATATGTGGATTTATGTCTTTTTAACAATAAATGTTTATTCTTGAAAGTATTACATATGTCCTCCTTTTCCCCCATTCTCCTCTCCCACCCCTCTCTCACCCGAAGCCTTCATCACCCACTGTCTGTGTCCTTGGGTTATGCATATAAGCTAGTTAGAGAAAGATAAATATCACATGATCTCACTCATATGTGGAATCTAATGATCAACATAAAGTGATGAACAAAAATAGACCCAGAGACATAGAAACATAGAACAGACTGCCAAACCTCAGAGGGAAGGCAGGGGAGGTTGGAGGAAGGAAATGATCAACCTATAAATTTATGGCTTTTATCAATTTGTAAATGTTCTTTGTGATTATCTCTTCAAATATTGCATTTCTCCCATTCCCTCAATTCTCTAGACTACTTGGATTTCAATTGTACATCTACAAGACATGTTTATTCTATCTCACATATCTCTAATGTCTTTTACTATGTTTTTCATTCTTGCATTTCAATTTTATTATTTTCTATTGACTTAAGTTCCAGTTCATTCTTTAGTCTTTTCCTGTGTTTAATTTTAAAGTTATCTAATGAATTTAGATTTTTTCCACTCTAAAATTTTCATTGAATTCTTTCTATACATTCTAACTCTGTTCAAATTCTTTTTTTTTTTTTACCTATTTACTACATTTTTCTTCTATTATTTGGAACATACTGATTATTATAACTATAATGTTACTTTTATTCACTTTCATAGTCAGGATAACATGTGCTTATATTTTAGTTATCTCTCTCTTTTTCTTTTATTATTTTGATAACATGTTTCTATCTTTTCCTATTTCTAGTGATTTCCTATTAAATTATGGACATTTCATTAACATTTTAAAGGTATATAGGGTTCCCCCAAAAAAAGTTCACTCCTCTCACTACTAGATCTATATAGGGAAGGTTCATTCTCTTAATCAGTGTGTCTCACGGGGGCAAGTTTGCCCTCTAGAGGAATGCAAAAATGTAGGGATACTTTTGGTGTTACAGCAGAGGAGATTCTAGTGACAGCTAGTAAGTGGAAGTCAGGATTGTTGCTAAGCATTCTATAGTGCACAGGAAAACCTCTCACAGCACAGAATTACATGGCCCAAAACGTCCATAATGCCAAGGTTGAGACACTCTGCTCTATCCAGACAGAGTTTGGATTTAAGCTGATTTGCAGCCTTCGTAAGACTCAGTCTATCTCTGGTTCATCAATAGCCCTCTATGATTCAAACGAACCCTGATGTACTCTCAGGAGTTCTGATTCACTTATGTGAGATTTAAATTTAGGAATAATGTACATGGGCATAAAGATAACAGAATGCAGGCTTCCATTTTTACGGGCATAGCTAGTGGTATTAAAGCAGCTCTGGAGTATTTTCAGGTGCTGTGACTCTGGAACCAACAAGAAATAAAAGGGACTTCCGTATTTCTCAGCTCCAAAATTGCCATGTGAACAGTAACTCCCTATGTATACCAATTTGTTGGTAATGTCCTGAGGTTTGCTACTGGTTGCCACATCAAAGGCTATTCTTATAGGTGTTTTCATGATTTTGTAAATGCCTAATATTATTCCCGTTAAAAAAATAACCAGAGTGGTTTAGTTATCTGTAACCAAATAATGATTGTCACACCAAATTTCTATCATCGTTGCATTCAGGGTGAAAAGATTTTTGGGTAAATTCAAATTTCTCTCTAATATTTAAAAAAATAACTATTAGGAATAACCACAAACTCTCCAAAACTTTAAAATAGAAAGTTAAATAGTTTTATAACAGTGCCCCATGGAATATAACAGCCTTTGTTTGCTCTCTCCACTGAATTAGCAAAAAGTAACTAGACCTTTAATAAGTGTCCATAAAAAGTACTTAATAGCATGATACTTTCTACTTAATAATACTTTGCAACATATAGCCCTTTGTTCAGAATCTTCAGGTTGTTGCCTAAGTCAAATAGGAAACATTAGGTAGTGATTTTTGCTTAATGTGTTTTAATGGTTTCTCCTTTAAAATTTGAATAAATTTAAATTCTTACCATCACCTAAAATACAAGATGTTTCCCTACCAACTTCTCCAATTTCATTTCCTGCCACTTCCACATTCATTAAGTGCATTATAGCCCCTCTATTTCTCTTTATGGCCTTCAAATGTACCAGGCTCATAAGATCTTTGTGTACTTGTGCTGGTCATCATCTCTGCCCAGATATTTCTTTCGCCAGGTAATTGCATGGCTGTTTCTTTCAAGTCATCTGGATAGCAGTTAAAATACTACTCAAGACCTTGCTTAACAACCAAAAGTAAAGTATCTATCATTTTCCAGTCAAATTCTATCATAGTATTGCTTTTGATTTGTTTCAGAGCCCTATCTCATTTTAATATTATGGTGTTTTCTTTTTAAATTTAATGGTTAATCTCTCTTTATGTACTTGAATGTAACCATAGGAGACTGGGAATCTTATCTGTCTTATTCACACAAGTATAATAGTGTCTGAAAATTGGAAGTGCTTAATGAACACAATATTTGCCAAATGGTTGACTGATTCAGTGCATAATGAGTACATTATTTAATTAATCAAAGTGGACCTTTTCTCATTCTTTTGTTCCATTCAGAAAACCCTGTTCTGACTCAGTAACCTCCTCATGGAAGCTTTCACTTCCTGATTGCGTAGGGTATAAATCACAGGATTCATCAAAGGAAAGATCACTGTGTGAAAGAGGGAAACCACTTTGTCAGCTGGGAAAGCTCTGAAGGGGCGAGTGTAGATGAAGATGGCAGGTCCAAACATGAGAAACACAATGATAATGTGTGTGGTGCATGTGGAGAAAGCCTTATTCTTCCTTTCAGAGGAGTGCCCCTTTACATGGCACAAGATAACTGCATAGGAGGCAAGAAGCCCCAAGAAGCAGAGAAGGGTAATCAGGCCGCTATTGGAGACCATCAGGAGCTCTACCACAAAGGTGTCTGTGCAGGCCAGCTTGATGACCTGTGGCACATCACAGAAAAAGTTATCCAGCTGATTTGGGCCACAGAAGGGCAAGTCGAGAATAAGAGCCACTTGTACAATGGAATGAGTAAAGCCTCCTAGCCACAGAGCCAACAGCAAGGCATAGCAGACTCTAGGGTTCATAATAGTTGAATAGTGTAAAGGACGGCAGATGGCTATGTAGCGGTCAAAGGCCATCACAACAAGAAGAAACATCTCTCCTGATCCAAGGAAGTGCAAGAAAAAAAGCTGAGTGATGCAGCTCCCGTAGGAGATTACCTTCTTCTCAGAGAGGAAGTCCACCAGCATCCTGGGAGCCACAATGAAGGAGTAGGATGCATCCAGGAATGCCAAGTTTCCCAGAAAGAAGTAGAGGGGGGCTGTGAGGCCAGGGTCTGACCTGATGGTGAGAATGATGAGGAAATTTCCAGGGAGAATGATAAGGTAGAAAATTAAAACTAGCACAAAGACCAGGAGTTGAACATCTTGAGACTGGGTCAGACCAAGGAGGACGAATTCTGTCACCATTGTGCTGTTTTTGCTCTCCATAACTCCTCAATCTACAGGATAACAAAGCAAAAAATATTGTTATAACCTTCTTTTCATCTTTTCCATAGCTCTCCTCCAAATAAAAACACTATTTGCCACATCCAACATTCCCTAGCTGAAAACAACTTATACCTCATAAGTCTCATATGTTTTGAGTTAACCTTTCTACTCTTCATTTTCCAGATTCCTGTAGACACTGTTCTTATAACCACACTATTATTCCAATTTAAGTGCATCTATATAATTGTGCTCCTTTAGGACTCTGGGCTACTATGATTGAGGTATATTAGAAATGTCCTGATTAAAACAAAACTTAACCATTATAAAATGATCAGATTTTGTTGTTGTTACTACTAGTGGTTATAGTACTACCTCCAATGTTTAGATTAGTTTTCTGGATTTTGGTTCTCTGTCTTCATCCCAACAGAGCAAAGTGCTTTTGCAGGTGTTCTTTCCCTCAGTTCCTATAGAATGCCTAGTTTCCAGCTGGCTGCTATATGCTTTTTTTCCCCTGGATTTGTGCCTTAATAGTTCTCATTACATTGTGCTTCTTTGGTGTTCTTGTGCACCCTTAATCCAAGCTGGACACCATGATCTCAAGCAAGGTATCTACATTTTACCTTGCTTAAAGGTATTCTCCCATTACACCCCTGGTAGAGTCCCAATCTTGCATCTGCTCCACACTGTTCTTAAATCTTAACACGAATCCAGTTTCATTTGCTCACAATATATCCATAGCCCACTTCTTCCTCAGATCTCATAATGATAGCCAAATGATCCTTCCCAAAATTACTTTTATATAATATAAAATTTATTACAATATGTGAAATATTTTTGCTATCTCTGATAAAATCAAAGCACTCTAGAACTGGAATTGGTCATATAGCACATATAGTATAATATACTGACATGGCAGATGAGAAAAATAAAGCAATTGCAGTTAAGATTCTTCGGTTTGCAATTCTCATTAGGATTGTAGAAATAATGAAAATTGTAGAAAAAAATGGCATGTTTTCCTTAATTTAAATTGATTAGGAAATTGTTAGTGTCCCATCAACTGGTATTATTTTATTTAGGCACTTAAATAATTAACCATGATATTGCTTGTGTAAATATTTCCCATTTGGGGAATAATCTAGCTTAAATAAGAACTCTATTCATGTTGGAGACAGTCAGTGTAAGGCTTAGTCTATGTAGTGGCCTCCAAAGGGGTTGATTGTGTCCACCCCAAGGGATACACAAGATAATAAACTAAGGTGCATAAAAATAGTAGACCTATTCTATGTATTATTATAAATTATGCATTTACAATGTTTTATATTCATGATTGTTTTATACTTTTTATATTACTACAATTGTTGAAACATTTTACAAATAAACTAGAGGCCCGGTACACAAAATTTGTATACTTGAGGGTGGGGGATCCCTCAGCCCGGCCAGCAGTCAGACATCCTTATTGCTGTTTCCGAGGAGAGAGAGGCTCCTGCCACCGCCAACATGCTTGCCAGCCATGAGCCTGGCTTCTGGCTGAGTGGCGCTCTCCCTGTGGGAGCACACTGACCTCCAGGGGCCAGCTCCTGCATTGAGTGTATGCCCCCTGGTGGTCAGTACATGATAGTGACTGATCGTTCCACCATTCAATCAATTTGCATATTAGCCTTTTATTACATAGGAGCCTATGCATATGTGGTATTGTGATATCTGGGCATGTTTGACTGTAGGAATAATTTTAAAAGTGAAAAATTGCTAATTATAATAAAATAATATAATGTGACATACAACATTTCCCTGATTTTTAATTACATGTAGTACTTGTATTTCTAAAGTACAATGGATACAGTGTATTGTGATTTAGCAATAAAAAGGAGTGAAGTAATGATACATGCTACAATATAGATGAACCTCTAAATATTATGCTATATGAATGAAGTCAGTCACAGAGAACCACATATTGTATAATTCAATTTATGCAAAGTGTTTGAACAAGGCAAATCTGTAGAGACAAAAAAATAGAGGAGTGGCTGCCTTGGGCTAAAAGTAGGATGTGGTAGGGACTGCTAATGGGTATGAGGTTTCTTTTTAGGTGATGAAGATGTTCTAAAATATGTCATGCTGATACTTATGTAACTCTATGAAAACACTTAAAACCATTGAATTGTACTTTATAAATGGTAGAATTTATGATATATTGATCATATCTCAATAAATATTTTTTAAAAAGTAGAATATAATAGAACTAATCCTGTTATTTGCAGGTTTTTAATATTTCCTAAAACTTTCATGACATTATACTATGTTAGTACAGTTTTGGTAATATTATTATATTTAAAATCTTTCTTTCTTGAAATATTAATGTTTATTGCATGTAACATTATTATATTTAAAATAATTTTTCTTGGGGGAAAAACATGCTATTGAGTATGTGTGTGGTTGGTGGTGGGGGGAGAGACCGTAGAGGGAAAAATTCCCAATTGAAATTTGACAGAAATGATTGTTAGCATCCTTAGAAAGAGACTCTAGAAAGAGAGGAAAGAAGAAAAGAAGAAAGAAAACTCAGGCTTAGAAAGTCAATGGAGAACTCATGGGAGATGTAAGCAACGCACTGGTGCTCTAAGCACACCTAAACGCCAGAACACCTGTTCTATGAGATTAGTAACCGGCAGCCACATGTTATGGAACAGGAATTTGTAACACATGGGCACATATTTGTGCACACAAATACATATGCATACATGTAAGCACACACATAGTGAGTTGAAGCAAATTGGAATAGAAATAAATACCTTTGGAGTCCTTCACATCAGCTCAGGAGCTTCCTTGTCTTTTACTCACCTAGACAATATTGGCTGCCACATTCA
>PVJC01052426.1:0-11139 GCA_004026665.1 Murina feae
CTATGGGGGAAAAAAGAGGAACAACTGTAATAATCTGAACAATAAAAATAAATTAAAAAAAAAATGAAATGCATCAAAAATAAGACTCAGGCTCTGGCCAGTTTGGCTCAGTGGATAGAGCATCAGCCTGTGGACTGAAGGGTCCTGGGTTCAATTCCGGTCAAGGGCATGTATCTTGGTTGTAGGCTCCAGGGCAAGTGCAGGAGGCAACCAATTGATGTTTCTCTCACATCAATATTTCTCTTCCCCTCTCTCTAAAAATCAATGGAAAAATACCCTCAGGTGAGAATTTTTTTTATTATTGATTTTTTTACAGTGAGGAAGGGAGAGGGATAGAGAGTTAGAAACATCGATGAGAGAGAAACATCAATCAGCTGCCTCCTGCACACTCCCCTCTGGGGATGTGTTCACAACCAAGGTACATGCCCTTGACCGGAATCGAACCTGGGACCCTTGAGCCCGCAGGCCAACACTCTATCCACTGAGATAAACCGGTTAGGGCAGGTGAGAATTTAAAAAAAAAAAAAAGATGTTAAAAAACAGATCCTATATAATAAAAGGATAATATGCAAATTGACCCTAACAGCAGAATGAGTGGGAATGACTATCACTATGACAAACACTGACCACTAGGGGGCAGATGCTCAATGTAAGAGCTTCCCCCTGTTGGTTAGTGTGCTCCCACAGGGGGAGCTCTGCTCAGCCACAAGCCAGACTGACGGCTGCCAGTACAGTGGTGGTGGTGGGAGTTTCTCCTGCCTCCTCAGCAGCGCTAAGGATGTTTGACTGCAGCTTAGGCCTGCTCCTCACTGGCAAGTGGACATCCCCCAAGTGCTCCCAGGCTGCCAGAGGGATGTCTGACTGCCAGCTTAGGCCTGATTCCCCAGGGAGCGGGCCTAAGCCAGCAGGTAGACATCCCCAGAGGGGTCCCAGACTGCAAGAGGGCACAAGCTGAGCTGAGGGACCCTCCCGAGTGCACAAATTTTTATGCACTGGGCCTCTAGTAAATAATAAAATAATTTAAAAATATAAGATTCGTAAGTTAAACTTTCAACTTTTTTGTATGTTTGCAATTTTCATAATAAACCTCTGCAAAGTGCCAAGGTGAGATGTGTATGTGTGTTAAGTTAACTAGTGGTCAGGGAAAGCCCCTCTGAAGGAGCTGACAGTTAAGCAGTTTAATGAATATCTCAACTAATTATAGAATTCTTTTTTCTCTCTCTCTTCAGCTTTCTTAAGGTAAAGTTGACAAATAAAATTATAATACATTTAAAGTGCAGCTCTGGTTGGGTAGCTCAGGTGGTTAGAGTGTTGTCCTGACATGCCAAGGTTGGTGGTTCAATCCCCAGTCACAGCACATACAAGAATCAACCAATAAATACACAAATGGATGGAACAATAAATTTATATCTCTCTCTCTCTCACAAATCAATTAATAAATTCTTTTAAAAAAGTGAACAGCATAATGACATGACATAGGTATAACTGTGAAAGGATTCTGACAATTAAGCTAATTAACACATCTATCATTTCACAGTTACCCATTTTTTGGGGGGGAGAGGGGGAGAATGCTTAACATCTCAGTAAATTTCAATTATAAAAGTTTTTGAGGTTTCAGATCTTACGCTCTTGAACCCATTTTGTTATTTCATTCTTTTGTATGTAGATATTGTTTTTCTAACATTATTTATTGAAGAGATTATCCTTTCCCCATTGTGCATTCTTGGTGCCCTTGTCAAAAATTAATTGAGCATATATAATTTTTTCTGGACTCTCTATTCTGATCTACTGGTCTGTGTTTGTTTTATTTTATTTTATTTTTTAATCCTCACCTGAGGATGTTTTTCATTGATTCTGTAGAGAGGAAGGGAGAGGGGGAGAAAGAGAAATACCAGTTAGTTGCCTCCTGCATGTGTCCCAATCAGGGATGGAACCTGGGACCTTTTGGTGCACAGGACAACACTCCAAAAAGTGAGTCACAGTGGCTGGGGCTATGTGCCTATTTTTATGCCAATACCATACTGTTTTGAGTACAACTGTTTCGTAACATAGTTTGAATTCAGCAAGTATGCCTCCAGCTTTATTATTTTTCAAGATGCTTTAGCTATTTAGGTTATTTTGCAGTTCCATGTGAATTTTAGGATTGTTTTTTCTATTTCTGTGAAAAACACCACTGGAATTTTAATAGGGATTGCACTGAATCTGTAGATCATTTTTGGCAGTATGGACAACTAACAATATTAATTCTTCCAATCCATGAACACAGGAACATCTTCCTATGTATTTATGTCTTCAATTTATTTCAATGTCTTATAGATTTCAATGTACAGATCTTTCATCTCCTTAGTCAAATTTATTCCTAAGTATTTCACTCTTTTTGGCGTTATTGTAAATGGAATTGTTTTCTTAACCTATTTTTTTTTTAACAGTTCATTTACTTTACTGAATTTGCTTTTTGGAGGAGCCATTAGGGTTTTCTATATAACTAGAGGCTCGGTGCATGAATTCATGCATGGGTGGGGTCCCTCAGCGTAGCTGGTGATGGGGGCCGTGAGAGGTTGGCTGGCTGGGGAGGTTGGCTGTGAGAGCACACTGACTACCAGGAGGCGGGTCCTGCGTTGAGCGTCTGCCCTCTGTTGGTCAGTGCATGTCATAGTGACTGGTTGATCAGTTGCTTAGGCACATCTAATCTAATAAAAGCATAATATTGAAATTGACTGTTTCTTTGGGACGCCTAAGCCATGCCCACCAGCCAATCAGAGTGACTGTATGCAAATTAACCCAGCCAAGATGGAGGCCGGCACTCATGGAGCTGGAGTAAATAGGCAGCTTCCCTTGCAGCAGGAGTAAAACTGTGGGCCAGCTGGGTCCCTCTGTACTCCAGGTAACAACATATTTGCAACATTGTCTCAACTATAGAAGCCTTGGAGTTGAACCAAATAGCAGTCCTGGCTGCGAGGCAACATTCTTTCAATTTTAGAACCCACGAGCTGAAGCAGACAGGAGGCTTCTTTACCTGCCTAGGCTCAAAGGAACAGTGTATCAATTATAGAAGAGAAATAAACCCCAGAAACCTGCTTCCAGCCAGCCTTGCTGGGACATTGGGTCAATGGGAGCTGTGGGCAGCCTGAAAGCCTGAAACAGCCCTCAGTCTGTCACCCAGGCTGGCCACACCCCAATGGGGTGAGGGTTCACACTGGGGGGGGGGGGCTTGGCCAGCCTGCAAACAGCCATCAGCCCCTCACCCAGGCTGACCAGGCACACCAGCAGCTGGACATACCCAGAGGGGTCCCAGACTGTGAGAGGGCACAGGTCGGGCTGAGGGACCTCCCGAGTGCACAAATTTTTGTGCACTGGGCCCCTAGTATATATATAATATCACACCATTTGATATTTTACTTTATCCTTTCTGATTTGAATTTGTTTTCTTTTTCCTGCCTAATTGCTCTGCTAATCCAGTACTACGTTAAATGAAAGTCTGCCTGCTAATTAGATTCTATGTTGCTTTCCTTTTTCCCTTTAGTGATCTATAGATTAAATTATTATCACATTCTAGCATCTTGGTACAATTTATAGAAAATCTGATGCCAGTGTGATTCTTTTTCCTTCGTAAATAATATGTTCCTTTGTCCTGAAACATTTTCCTCTTCACCCTTAGAATTCAGTAATTTTACCAGAATATGCTTAGATGTGTCTTAGTTATTTCCCCTAGTTGTAAGCCATGAGTTCCATTCACCAAATTTTTCCAGCTTTCCTCCTTTTAGCTATATATAGTAGGACTGCATTTGCCTGCTCCCTTTGAAGTTAAAGGTTGGTTTATAATTTGCTTTGGACAGTGAAATGAGAGCAGAAGTAGTGCACATTAAGCATTAATTTATTATTCCCCACATTACCTGCACTGCTGCAATGAGATGAAGCCTCTACCACCTTGGTTCCTGAGTAACAACAACGAACAGAGCCCCCTCCCCCCCAACCCTCCCACCTCTGCCCACCACTCTTGACCTGCACTGGATACTGTAGTACGGGGGGAAAATAAAGTTGCTGAGTTAAACTACTAAGTTTATAGGACTGTTTTGTTATTATATTATAACCTAGTTCTACTAGCCTGCCCTGATTGAAAACACCCTTCCTTCTGCCTTTTTCTCCTTGTAGTACTCCTGCTACTTATATGCCAAATGTCCATCTTCCAGGTCTCTTATCTTCTCCTTCATAACTTCTATCTTTGCACTTTCTCAAGAGCTCAGCCTTTCCATCGCCTTCTGAGCCCTGCCTGCCTGTCCCCCTGCTTGGCATTGTAAGAGATCAAAGAGCTAAGATATATACCAGCCACTACCTTCCCAGACTCTCTGCCTAGATAGTAATATTCTGCTTTTTAAATATACTTACTTATTTGAATCAGCTACAATCTATATACTTGTCACTTGCAGTGTCTATGCATTTTATAGTGATATATTGTGCTTAGCTATTTTATTCTGTGGATGTTTGGATTCCCAGTTTTTACCCACTATAAAGATTCTGTCTGTAGTGATCTACATTCTCTACTCTCAGCATGGTCTATTCCACCCCAAATTTATTTTTGCTGTTTCTGGATTCTAGACTGATTGGTTTGGAAGAAAGAAAATCATAGAGGAGTCAGAAGAAGCAGGCTCTCACGGGTCAGGTGGCCTTGTACAAGCTACTGAGGAATATTTGCATAGTCTTTGCCTACTCTCTACTGTCAGCATGATTCCAAAGCCCAACCAAAGATGATGTGGGAGTGACTGTGCAGAGCGAAGCATGTGCAATGTGGGGTGGCCATGTTACCAGGGTAAGTGCAAGTTTATTTGCATCCAGTACAACCCAAATATACTGAGACTTGTTGGTAAAATTTCCTATTTGAGGAAATACACAAATTCTTCAGTCAAATACTAGTAAGTAAAAAAGGTGTGGACCCTTCGTATGTATTTTGTGGACTCTACGAACTCATCAGTTTTAAAAGGCACCATTATGAAACTCCAAGAGAATAAAAAGCTGCCACCTATAATTTTAAGATGTGATGGCAAGGCACACCCTGATTTTAGAGTTGTTAAATTATGAAATGTATGTGTCCTTAGAATTAATGAATATATAAAAAGTACATATATAGATATTAAAAAATAGAGACTGAATTCCAATCACAAAACCAATACATTTATTCCTGCTCACTTACTACAAACAAGAACAGGCTCAATGAAGATATCTACCGTGGGAACAAAGGGAAGAACTGCAGCGTGTGCACATGGATGTGCGCCTGCTGACATCCACCCCATCCTGCTGCCACAGCAAGTCCAGCCTGCAATCCTGGCAGGTGGAGCCAACAACAGCATTCCAGCCAAGTGAAGAATGGGGAAAGCATTTGCCAGGAGCAGAAACTACAGCTACTAATTGGTCCTGTTTCCTTTGACCTTCTAACCCATTTCTTCCAGAGAGAGGACCTGGAAGGACTGTGTGGGAAGTCGATGATGGGGAGAGGGGGTGTGTAAGGACATCACGGTCTGATGACTGAGTCTGAGCAGGTACAAGTATGGAAAAAGATCAAAGCCTCAGCATGTGATCAAATCCTAAACTACTGGCCAGGAAAGATGAATGTCGAATTATAACCCCTTATTACCTAGCTACCGTGCTTGGGCAAGGTTAGGGACATCCAATTATGACTCAAAAAGTGTGGACATAGTCTCCAGAGAAAGATTTGGCTTTTACTTTAGAGATGTCTTACTTAAAAGGATGGACCATCTGTTCAAAAGATTGTCTAGTATCCAAAGGGTCAAGCCAGAATTTATTTAAGTTCTTTAGCCACAAGCTAGACAATAGGTCTGGCCAAGAAATGCCTATTTAGCTGAATACCATGCTTTCCTCCCAATGGCTGTCCCACCTTCCAATATCCAATACAGCACCTACCTATACCCACTGGACCCAACACTCACAGCAGCTTGTGGAGTGGGCTTTCTGATGTTTGAACAATGCCAGAGAACACTCTTAGGAGAAGGCAGAATTCCCTTTTTTCTCACCAATTAAACAGCAGGGAGTGGGGCCAAGGTCCACCTCTCCTCAAAAAAGTCAAAAGGACAAAAAAATCTGGTTCTTAGGCAAAAAGGAAGTCCTCTCACCCCTCACCGCCCCCCCACCACCACCCCCACCCCGCCAGGATTGTGGAGGCATCCACATTAGCAACAGGAGGAAGCCTCATTTCTTCCAGCTCCCAAGGGGGATGCTGTCTGAGCAGGGTACCAGCCACGCAGGTATAGTCTCTGTAGGTGCCCTCAGCAGACTTTCCTAGAAAAACAGGACTGCTTGGAACCACCTTGTTGCTGGCCTTTTTCTCCCCTAGATATATAACCTTTTCCAAGTCCTGGGATCTTTACTTATATACTTTAAAAAATTCCAACCTTGCCCTGGCGGGTATGGCTCAATTGGTTGGAGCAGTGGTCCTCAAACTTTTTAAACAGGGGGCCAGTTCACCGTCCCTCAGACCGTTGGAGGGTTGGACTATAGTTTAAAAAAAACAACAACTATGAACAAATTCCTATGCACACTGCACATATCTTATTTTTTTAAATATATTTTATTGATTTTTTACAAAGAGGAAGGGAGAGGGATGGAGAGTTAGAAAAATCGATGTGAGAAACATCAATCCGCTGCCTCCTGCACACTCCTCACTGGGGATGTTTTTCCCCCAACCAAGGTACATGCCCTTGACTGAAATCGAACCTGGGACCCTCGAGTCTGCAGGCCAACACTCCCTCCACTGAGCCAAACCAGTTAAGGCTGCACATATCTTATTTTGAAGTAAAAAAACAAGGTGGCAAAAACACCCGCAGGCCGGATAAATGTCCTCGGCGGGCCACATGTGGCCCACGGGCCATTGTTTGAGGACCCCTGGGTTGGAGTGTTGTCCCATGCATCAGAAGGTCATGAGTTAGATTCCCAGTCAGGGCATATGCCTAGGTTTTGGGTTCAATCCCTAGTTGGAACACACATGTGCAAGAGGCAACCGATTGATGCATCTCTCTCACATCAATGTTTCTTTTGCTCTCTCCCCCACTTCCCTCCTCTCTAAAATCAATTTAAAAATTAATCTTTTACCTGACTTTGCTTTTTTCATCTTGTGTATGCATGCACATTGTGAGTGGTTGGAGGAGAAAAGGAGTTAGGGAAGGGAAAGGACAAAGAAGGAAAGTTTCACAGAGTATCTAATAGTTTATTTCGGAATTCCTGAAGGCATTGTCCTGGTGTCCATTCAGATGATAGGGATTTTTCATTGACAAGAAGGAAAATGCCTGAATACAGCCAGTTCAATGTTCAGCCAGTATCTGACTTACCAGGCAAAGGGACATGACACTCAAATCTAAGTGACTGATCATATTGAAAAACACCATTTGCCTGGCACTGTGGAACTTACATCTATTGACGCTGACAGCCCTGGCCGTCAGGCCACTGGAGATCTGCTAGAAGCCGCCCAATATAAGCTCAGGATGCAGAACATGTACTGCTGTATTCACGTCATAAAAAGTAGCAGCTCCAGCTCGGGCCCTGGCATGCAGCAACACTGCAGGCTGGGCTTGGCTATTTGGCAGAATGAACGCAGGCTGGCTTCTTGCCTGAGCCTAGTCCTGGCCCTTTCTCAGCAAGGCATGTTCTGCTCAGGTGCACCTCCAACACAGAAGTATATGGAGGTGGGGCTCAGAGGACATGGTCCTGTAGGCCACAACTGTGCTTTGAAATGTCATCTAAAGAGGAAGAAGTTGAAAGAATAGAATGGAGTTGTTGAGAGCTCAACGGCAGTGGAGAACAATTGTCAGGGTGTGAGAAGGCCCACGTGCTCTTCTGTCATCCGTGGCTGAGTACCACACAGAAAGAGACGTTAAGACCCCAGAGAGCTAGTGGGTACTGACTAATGAGTTAAAAAGGATTTCCCAGAGACCCTCCAGACACAAAGCATGAGCAACGAGAGTAATTCTAAGCTCCCTGGAAGAGTGAATGACCCCATCAACACACGTAGAATGTTTTTTCTTCATTTCTGGCCTTTAGAACCATAAGAAAACAAATTTCTACGTTTAAGCTCCCCCCAAAAGATTAAAGGTAGAAGAATAAAGCATGTTATAGTTATAGTAGGTGTTTTGAACATAGTCTAAATGTTTCAGACTTACTTTTAGCATGGAGAAGAGGGAACTCCAAGGGAAAAAGAAACTAGGCCCTCCAAGGCTCTCCTTCATGATCAGGGTCATTTAACATTTGCTAAAGCACCCCAGGGGGGTCATTCACAACAAGTTCGTTAAACACATTTTCTTCTCTAATGAGTCAGCATATGTCCCACCTTATACAACACTCTCAATCCCCCCCCACACCTTCAGCAACTGCTCCATTTACAATAAAAAGCACCCTGCAAAGGGCTGTCTGCAATGGCCTCCTTCACTTCCTCTTCTCCCATTCCCTCTTGAACTACTCCAACCCCCCAAATTACCTTTCCAGGGGTACCAATGACCTCCACATTGTGGTATCCTAAAGTCAATTCTCCAATAATGAGCAGCTTTTAAGAAAGGTGACCTTCCTCCTTCTCCACCTGCCCCCCCTCCCCCGCCCCCATTGCTGCACTTGCTTTTTTTTTTTTTCTTTTAAATATATTTTATTGATTTTTTACAGAGAGGAAGGGAGAGGGATAGAGAGTTGAGAGAAACATCGATCAGCTGCCTCCTGCACACCTCCCACTGGGGACGTGCCCGCAACCAAGGTACATGCCCTTGACCAGAATCGAACCTGAGACCCTTCAGTCCGCAGGCCGATGCTCTGTCCACTGAGCCAAACTGGTTAGGGCTGCACTTGCTTTTTGATCCCCATAATCCCCCTCTCACTTTCTAAACAATCCATCTAAAACAGCCACTACTCTCAACTCACCCCATCACAACCCAATTTATTTTCTTCTTAGCATTCACCACCACTGCACCTGCTGTCTGTCACCCCATTACGATATAAGCTCACTGAAGGCAGAGTTTTTTTTCTTTTACTGCTGTGTCCCCAGAGCACAGCATATGATAGGCTCTTATAAATATCTGTTGGATAAATAAATATCACACTTTGTGAAATTGTGTGGAAAGGCCCGGCTGTACAACTGAAGAGAGATAACAAATTCAGGGTACGTTAGACAGTTGTTTGAGTCCATTCCCAGGAGAGGCTACCTTCTACCACTCAAGGCTCCAAGCAACTGCCATACCACAGTGAGGGTTAAGTAGGATGGTACAGTATGTATGAAACATGTCGGTTAAAAACCCACTGTGGTCATGCTGCTTCCTGCCCAACCCGTGGTTCTGATGAGGGGCACAGATAGCAATCACATGTGCCCATGTGTGTGCACAGATCACAGGCACCCCTGCCACCAGCAATGTGGTTAGAAGATATGAAGGAACCTGCTTCGGTTAGCACCTGGGAAGGCCTTGCAAGTCCTGGGGGGCAGGAAAAAGGTCAGCCCTGCCCCCATGCTCAACTAACAAGAGCAGGCAGAGCGTCACTTCCTACCCCTGCTCCAATGGAAGTACCCAGAGATGGTGGAAGACCAGTACTGGGTGACCTGGGCTTCCTGCCCCAAGCAGGGAATACCTAGGAGCCCAATAGCTATTTCCTGGGCAGTGGGGACGTCCCACTGCTTCAGCAGTCTGAGGGATGTATTTCCTTTAAAAAAAACACCAGCACCTTCTTAGTATAGAAATTTTCAAACAAAAAGAATTTAATGAGCCCCTAATTACTAGTATTCACCCTCCAGCTTCAACAATGATGAAAGTTCACTGGTCTAGGATCCAGCAAGCCCACTTCTGGCTATGTTTCCCAGAGAAACTCTCCCACAGGTCTATCAGAAGGCAGCACAGGATCGAGCAGGGAGGCAGTGAGCTACAGGCAGCCCAGATGATGAATGGGGAATGGGTGCAGACCATGTAGTGCATGTATACTGTGAACAGGATGAAGTAGGCAGCAGCAACCGATGAAATGTACACACAGGATAGAGCTAAACACAGTTCCGAGTTAAAAATAAACAAAAGCATCTGTGGCATCAATCCATTTACTTGAGTGAAATGCATATGCACATGATTAACTAAAGTCCAAATCCCAAAACAATAATAAAAACTCCACAAAATCCACACAGGCAACAATTCACAATACACCAATAAGAGAATACACATCAAGCACCTTTGCGAGGTTGGCTATGGAAAATAGGAATGAAAAATAATAATACAAATCAATGTACAGCCCAGTCAGTGTAGTTCAGTGGCTGAGCATCACTCTATGAACCAGGAGATCACGGTTTGATTCCGGGTCAGGGCACATGCCTGGGTTGTAGACTTCGTTTCCAGCAGGGAGTGTGCAGGAGGCAGCCAATCAATAATCCTCTCTTATCATTGATATTCCTCTCTCCCTTCCTCTTAAAAAAAATCAATGTACAAACAAATAAAACTAAAAGAATAGCCTTGCCCAGACCAATGATAATATGCCACAATCTGAGGAACAGTATTAATTCAACCCTCTACAGCAGAGCTCAGTTGGTTAGAGTGTTGTCCTGATACTCCAAGGATGCAGGTTCAATCCCCAGTCAGAGCACAGTCAAGAATCAGCCAATAAACGCACAAAGTAGCACAACAAATTAATGTGTGTGTCTCTCTCCCTCCCTCTTTCTCTTTCTCAAATCAATTTAAAAAATGATCTAAACATTTTAAAGTTTTTAAAGTTAATCCTCACGTGAGGATATTTTTTTCACTGATTTTTAGAGAAAGAGGAGTGAGGAAGGGAGGCAGGTAGGCAGGGGGAGAAGGAAGTAGAGAGGGGGGAGGAGAGGGAGGGAGGGAGAGAGGAAGGGATGGGGGGAGAGAGAGAGAGAGAGAGAGAGAGAGAGAGAGAGAGAGAGAGAGAGAGAGAGAGAGAGATAGAGATATGAATCGTTTGCCTCCCACACATGCCTGGGCCAGGGACTGAACACTAACCACTGAGCACATAGGCGAGGGCATAAGTTTACTTTTAATAAAAGCAAAGCAAATGTTCAATGCTTATGACAAGAAGCCTGGCCTTGGTTTTTTAAATGTCTTCTTTCATCCCACCAGCTAACTGGTTGACAAGTGGTCCAGGCCTGACCTGGGAGGG
>PVJC01052427.1:0-11135 GCA_004026665.1 Murina feae
GAGGGAAAGCTTTGAGAGTAAATGCCTTCCTGGAAGAGATAATGAGTACCAGTGCTCTTTCTTCTGCAAGCACTTTGGAGTGTGTCAGGCCAGAAAATGTTAATTCTGAGTTGTCTGAGTTCTTTGTATAGTTTTCATATTAACCCTTATCAGGTATATCATTGCTGAATATGTCCTCCCATCCAGTGGGTTGTCTTTGTATTTTGTGATGATTACTTCTTCTTTGCAAAGACTTTTTAGTTTGAGGTAGTTTAGTTTGTTTACTTATTTGTTTGTTTCTCTTGTCTGAGGAGATATATCAGAAAGAAAATATTGCTATGAGAAGTGTCTGATATTTTACTGACTATGTTTTCTTCCAGGACTTTGATGATTTTGAGCCTCACATTTAAGCCTTTAGTCCATTTTGTATTTACTCTTGAATATAGAGTGAGAATATGGTCTAATTTTATTGTTGTCTTACTTTTTAAAAATTGCCACAGCCACTTCAACCTGCAGCAACCACCACTCAGCAGGTATCAACATCAAGGCAAACCTTTTCATCAGCAAACATTACAACTCACTGAAGGCTCAGATGAAGATTATCATATTTAAGCAATAAAGTTTTTTTTTTAAAATAAGGTAAATATATTTTAAGACAACACTATTACACATTTAATAGACTGTAGTATAATATAAACATCTAATCTAATAAAAGAGAAACATGCAAATTGGTGTCACTCCACTACACCTAAGCTGCGCCCACCAGCCAATGAGAGCAACTATATGCAAATTAACACAGCCAAGATGGTGGCCGGCAGCTATGGAGCTGGAGCAAGCAGGAGGCTTGGTTGCTCCAGTGATAGAGGAAGCCAAGCTTCCAACCTGCCTAGACTGGCTGTGGCCTCCACTCAAGGCAATAAAGTTTCAATTATAGAAGATGAATAAACCCCAGATACCTGCTTCCAGCCATCCTCACTGGGAACTTAGATAGCTGAGGGCCTTGGCCAGCCTGCAAACAGCCATCAGTCGCTCACCCAGGCTGGCCAGGCACCCCAGAGGGACCTCCACTCTGAACCAGGAAACCCTTCAGGGCAAATCAGCTGGCCCCCACTTATGCACCAGGCCTCTATCCTATATAATAAAAGGGTAATATGCAAATGGACCCTAACAGCAGAACCACTGGGAAAGACTGGCACTATAACACACACTGACCACCAGGGGGCAGACACTTAATGCAGGAATTCCCCCTGGTGGTCACTGTGCTCCCACAGGGGGAGCTCTGCTCAGCCACAAGCACAAGCCAGGCTGCCAGCTGCCAGCACAGCAGTGGTGGCGGGAGACTCTCTTTCTTCCTCAACAGTGCTAGGAATGTCTGACTGAAGCTTAGTCCTGCTCCCCGCTGGCAAGTAGACATCCCTTGAGGGCTCCTGGGCTGCCAGAGGGATGTCTGACTGCCAGCTTAGGCCTGATGCTCTGGGGAGTGGTCCTAAGCCAGCAGGTGGACATCCCCCAGTGGTCCCAGATTGCGAGAGGTCATAGGTCAGTCTTGGCTGAGGGACCTCCCCCTGCAAGTGCACAAATTTTTGTGCACTGGGCCTCTAGTAACTTTTATATGCACTGATAAACCAAAAAAATCCATGTGACTCTCTTTACTGTGATATTCATTTTATTGAAGTGGTCTGAAACTAAACCTGCAATATCTTCAAAGTATGCCTGTTTTCATATTTACATGTATTTGTCTGATTTTCTTAACACTATTCATTGAACAGGCTGTCTCTACTCCACTGTATGTTCTTGCCTTTCATGTCAAAATTAATTGACTAAAAAGACATGGATTTATTTCTGGGCTCTCTATTCTATTCCATTGATCTATTGTACAACATTTTTTTTTTTAACCAGGAATAGATGCAGAGACATGAAATGAACAAATGCTGTGTGAAAAAAAAGCACTTTTAGTAATCAAAAGATAAATGGTATAATATCTACAAGGAACAATAAAACAAGGCATATATTTTGCATTGATTGACTATGTACTTATATGTTTTTATATTATACTAGTGGTCCAGTGCACAAAATTAATGCACATTGAAAGAGAATTAATTAGAGGAAATATTTTAATATTGCTATTTGCCCTTTATCTATAATCAATATGTCAGAGATGAAAGAAAGTTAGTAAAATGTATACGAAAATCTTCCTACTGTCAGAGTCTGGGATGCACTGCGAGACCCAGAGTCAAGTCCCTGCTCATCTGCATGCTCCTCAAAATCACACCAGACCGAGACCTGCCTGGCACCACCCCCATTGGGCAAGATCCAGACCCAGCCAGCCCCACCCCTGTCAAGCCTTGCTGGGGGTGGGGGCGCAGCCTCAGGTCCCCCATCAAGTTCTGCCAGATGGGAGCACAGCCTCAGGACCCTTGCTGTACCCTCATGTCCCCTGGCCTGGTGGTGGGTTGGGGGACATGGCCTGAGGTCCCCCATTAAGCTCCGCCAGGTGAGAGGCACAGCCTGAGGTCTCCTGGCTCAGCATTAGGGCAAGGGATGCAACCTGAGGTCCCCTGTCAAACCCTGCTGGGCAGAGGGCATGGCCTGAAATCCCCTGTCAATCCCAGATCGGGGTGTGTGCTTTGAGGTACCCCATCAAGCCTTGCCAGGTGAGAGGTGTTGACTGAGGTCCCCCATCAAGCTCTGCCAGGCAGAGGGCAGGGCCTGACGTTCCCCATCAAGCCCTGCCAGATGGGGGAATGGCCTAAGGTCCCCTGGCCTGGGACGGGGCAGAGGGTGTGGCCTGAAGTCCCTATTCCAGTGATGGGGTGGGGAGAGCATCCTGGGGTCCCATGGCCTGGGCCAGGGTGGGGGCACCCTTTGATGTCCCCCTCAATCCCTGCGGGGCTGGGGTGTGGCCTGAGGTCCCCTAGCCCAGTTCCTGGGCAGGAGGTGCAGCCTAATGTTCTCCATCAAGCCTTACTGGGTAGGGGGCAGCCTGAGGTTTCCACCCCAGTCCCACACCACACAGCCTCAGGCCCCTGCTGATTGCTCATTATGGGAACCACACCTCCACTGTGGGCACAGCCATGTTGTGACAGCGTGATGGCATCAGGGTTAATTTGCCTATTACCTCTTTATCATATAGAATATTAGAATATGCATATATGTTACATATGTTATGGTAGAAGTAATCATTCTTTTTAAGTTTGAAAGGAAGTTGATAGAGTTTAAAACTACATAATGGAAATATGAAATTATAGAATAAGCAACTCTTTCATGTCTTTGAATGTAGAGATAAAGTAGAAGCAGTAAATTCATCCTATATAGTGAATCTAAAGAAATAATAATTTAAATAATTTAAATACACACACACACACACATACATACTAGGTTTCAGTAATAGTGACTTTGGCAGAAGTTTGACCATAAAATAAAGTGTCGTAAAAGAAAAAGAAAAATAAGTCTGTATTTTCTAAAATGAAAACTTCTTTTGACATTAAAAATAAACCTTGATTTTTCATATCAACACATGAACACTAGTTTTTTGCTATTTGGCTGTATGTAAAAATAAAGAAAAATGCATTAAAGATATTTTTAATGAAATGAACTGCCAGACGGTCATGACTCTCAATAGTTTTTAATACAGAAGAGATTTTTCTTTGTTCTGAAAGCATGAAAAAGAAGGCATGTTTAATGGCTCCATAGGGATGATAGTTTGTTTTCAAACTAGTCTAGCAAAATGTTGACTTTGAAGGTTTTTTGTTGTTGGTTTTGTTTTTATGTTCCAAGATCGGAACTTTGGAGTTCCTGTTTTTGCTATTTTTTTAGTAATCAAAAGAGTACAGAGTGTATAAACGAACATAGAATAATTCTGGGAAAGTCCTGACCAAATATATAAAACAAACATAATATATTTGTTTAAAACATTATCTTGTATTAGCAACAGCAAGAACAGATTGAGCCAAGTATTCACTTCCACTTAATCTTTCAATGGGTTTTTATTTTCAAATAGATCTTTGCAATGCTTTTTTATTATAAGCAACATAGAGAAGAAAATATATTTTGAATAATGTTAGAAACTGCTGTTGTGGTTTCCACTTTAATAAATGGATACACAACACAAATGCATATAGGTATAGTTTCCCACTATGTTTCAATAAATAAACAGTATGGTTGTCATTTTTTAATGACTCAGTAGATGCATCAAGTTGTCTGAAGTTTTCTTATTCCATCTCCTTTCAAGTTCAAAAGATTGATACAATTGTAGATTATGTATATATAAAAAAATACTTTTGAATACATTTAGCTAAACTGGAGAATTAGAGCCATAATTTATATTATCATCTTACAAACAACACATTTCTAAATGATTGTTTTCAAAACTAAATCTGTTTTAAAATAGTAGGAAATGGTTAGTTGATAGGATGTAAATGCTTTATTATTTTAAAATTAAACCAACAGTAATTTTATTCCTTTTAGAATGTACAATCTTGAAAAATAATCAACACATTAAAATTTACTAAAAATATTAAAGGGAATCTTTAATCATCAGATTTTAATTCAAATTGTTCCAGTTATTTTATTATTTTTTTCATCTAGGTACTTAAAATCTATTCTCAACTTCTAAGAAATAGATCTCAGGGATTAGGTTATAAAAATCCTGATCTAGGTCTACAATCTCTTGCTATTTATAATTCTCAAAATCTCAGGAAAAAAACACCTCAGTATGGTAACATTATCTCTGAATTTACATTGAAAACAAATCAGAAGTAATGTTGATGCTATAGCTTTTGCCTTGCCCTTGCACCATTTTGCATAGTGCACACCAACTTTAAAAACAATTCAGTATTTAATCATTGTATTATACATATGTTATTACATATTCTTCCTCGTTATCACTTACTCTAATAGTTATCCACTTACCTTGTGTCTTTCTATACATCAAAAACAAAATATATACATTTATTAGAGCTGGGTGTTATTTCATTTTACCCCACTAACATACTATACATCACCTGTTCTGATTTGCATACAATTTTGTGAACCTTTATGCTAGGCTCCAGGACTAGGTAAATACACAAAATATTGACTCAGCATTATATATTTTAAAAATGACTTGTAATTTCATTTCAGAGATGAAGAAAACTAGATGCAGTTTCCATCCTTAGGGAAAGGGGGTAGAGAGGCAGAAAAGTGCAATTATTCATGAACTTAGAAAACTCAGGTTCCAGGACAGAGTCATAGTGGAATTTAAAGACATAGAACTTAAGCATTTGCTTAAATGAGGCAAATTTCATTGGACACAATGTACTCTAATAGGATATTAGACCAGTAATGTGGACAAAGTGCTGGGATGGCAGAAAAGTGTAAAGCTCCTGTGTAGAAGTCATTAGACAGTCCCCACCCACTTTTCTTCCAGGAACTCACTAGGCTGTTGCAAGGGAGAATCAGGGAGAAATGTTGGAAGAAGCAGTTAAAATAGTAAAACTAATTTATTCACTTAACTTGTTTAAAATGTACACATTGCCCAAAGCGAGTAGCACAATATACGGAACATAAATTACAACACTTGAACGGAATGTAGCACCTGGATGGAAGAAATAAATCCAATAAGAATGCCATAATGGAAACGTTAGGCAAGAAAAAAATAACAAAATATTCTGATATAATTCTTACTATATATATATTGGGAAACTGGTTAAATTCTAGAAATAGTTTATCTGCAGAAGTTCAGCTTTGGGAGGTAAACATGGCTTTTCACCAAAAGAGTGTAATTGATCTTTCTATTTATTTATGTTACTTAAGGAATGTGGTGACTATAGTGAAATATGAAATACTAAGATATCAAATTACATATGAATAAAAATTCATACTCCTCTTAAATATATCTTGAGTTATATGAAGAATAGATTAAATACAATTTAATAAGTCACTTAAATAAACAACTCTAATACAAATCGCGCTGTTGTTTTTTTTTAAACAACCATTTTTATTGGGATTGTTTATTTAAGGGAATTAATTCCATAGGTAAGTGGCTAGATAATTGTTCCCAGAAAATATTTTGTAATGTTTCTCAGTAAAATTTATTCTACTTTATATTTCTCTGTGACTTACTGAAACATTGTTTTAAAATTTCCAATAAAAGAATGACATACATTTTTTGAGAATAACACAAAATTTTAAATATATTAAAAAAAGTGTTTTCATGAGTTTATGATATAAACTTTGTGGTAAGTTGATTAGTAGGTTCAAAAATTATGTGAAAGTCCCAATATCTATGACCCATGAATGTTGTCTTATATAATAATAAAAAAACAACAACTTTGTGTATATAATTGGACAAGAATTTTGAGGCAATCTTGAATTATCTAAATGTACCCTTAAGTTCAATGACATGTATCCTCATAAGAGTGAACAGAGATTGATCAGACAAATGGAAGAGGAAAAGACATCCACACAGCAAGAGGTGATCAGGAGCAAGAAGCAAAGATTAGATTCATGCAACTTTCAGCTAAGAAATACCAAAGATTGTCAGCTGCCACAGAAATGATGAGAAAGCAGTATGAAATAGATTTTCCTCCAAAGCTCCTGGTGATAGTATGGCCCTGTTGATGCATCAAATTTAAATTTTTTAGCTCTGGCACTATAAAAGAAGACATCTGCTGAAGCTATTTAATTAGTGGTAAGTTTCTTTTTTTTCTTTTGTTGCTTTTTAACAGGAGCCATCAACACCTTTATTTGTTAAGTTTTCATGCAGATGGAAAATTGGAAAGATTTCTAATTTATCCCTAATTGGATTTTGAGATCAGTGGAATACTAAAATATTTTAATAGATTTAATTTATTCCTTATTTACTCCTATCACTCATTCCTATTGTTAGTGCTTATTTGGTTATTGTAATGAAATTAGATAGCACTCAGGGTTATTTGAAAAGATGCTCTTATAGTGAAATATAATAGACCTTGAATGTAAAGTGATGGAAATAAATTTCAGAAAATTAATAATAAAGATAAAATTCTATAACATTAACATCAAAAAAGTTAATTGTACTTCTAAAAGGCATTAGTCAGAATAAATAATATAACATAATGCCAAAAAAAGGAAACTGAACTTGGATGAACCTAACGAAATAGCCTATGAATATGTAGAATAATAGATGTCAAAATTACAAGAAAAATCTCAGAATCATACTGATAAATTTTAAAATATTGAAGTAAAAATTATGGTGTAAAATCTATATGAAGCAGAAAGATTACTATTGGCAGAGAAGATATAAACACCATAACAAGCTGAACACAGTGTATGCCTGTTCATTAATAATCTAAAAGAGAATATAATAAGTTTTCTTCAATGCAATCAGACTAATCAATGACAAATAAAGAAAACACATATTTTTGAACTTTAGAAATACTTAAAATATTTTTAAAAGAAATTATGATATACACGAGCAAGTTTCTGGAAAATATTTGCCATAAAAAATCAGCCATGCTGAGGCAGGATAGAAGTTAAGGAAACTCACCACAAGGTAATGAGGAAATGTAGCAGAAAGACATCTTAGTCTGGTAAACCCCTAGGGTCCTCTCATCAGAGCCCAACCTCTATTCATAATCAAAGGGAAAACAGTTTATGGCAGGAGACTCCTGCAGTCATCAAAAAAGTCAGCAAAAATAAGGACTGGTTAAAACCAGATACATTCAAAAAGGAAAAAAAAATGACCAGAGACGGGACCTCAAAGTTCATTATACCATCTTTATAATGAAAACTGACACCAAAAGTTGAAAGGGGACTGAGAGCATGGACCATGACACTTCCAGAAAGCACTATATTAGGTACAAGGCCTCTCCCACCAGGAGGCAGAATCAGAATTTGGCACCACGAAGTTCAGAAATAGCCCACCCTTAGAAACACATAAAATCCCAATAGCTGACTGATACAGTACACAACTTACTCACAAGCATGCCTGCATCCACTGCACATGTACTTTTTTCTTTCAGAGTGCCATGTACCAGCCTCTTTTTCTCTTCCTGAATAAGACTTGCTTTGGTTCTTACTGCAACTTGTCCTTGAATTCTTTCCTTTTGGAGTCAAAAGTCTGGTAGGCCTGGACCATTCCTGAAAAGGGGCAGCCCCTGGCATAGAACTAATCTGATGACAATACAGTGTGACAAGTGTTCATACTGCATCACTCCAAAAACTTCCAGCTTTATTTCTGAGATACCTTGTGCATAGTCCTACTGAAAAATTTATATAAAAGATTTTTAATTGTGTCAACTGTTTTATTTTGAAAAGCACATGTAAAAAAACCTCAATAAAACGCAAAAAGTGAAGAAAAGAAAATTACAAAGAGATAATAAATTGATAATAGTTACATAAAATTTTAAAACATGCAAAACAATAATGCATGTTTATTACAAACAAGTTCATGGGACTAATACAAAGTAGAGTGTCTGTGATGTTAACTGGATAAGGTAAAGTTGATGATAAAACTTAAATTTGATTTTATAGTTCTTGCCCACATACATGGCAAATGTATAACATTCATTTCAACTAAACAATAATGATATCTAGAACCAGAGGCCCAGTAAACAAAAATGTGTGCACTAGGGGGGTCCCTCAGCCGGCCTGTGCCCTCTCACAGTCTGAGACCCCTCGGCGGATGTCCACCTGCTGGCACTTAGGCCCACTCCCTGGGGGAGCCTAAGCTGGCAGTCAGACATCCCTCCGGCAGCCCTGGAACCCTCTGGGGATGTCCACTTGCCAGTGGGGAGCAGGCCTAAGCTGCAGTCAGACATCCTTAGCACTGCTGACGAGTCAGGAGAGGTTCCCACTACGACCGCTGTACTGGCAGCCAGCTGCCTGGCTTGTGGCTGAGAAGAGCTACCCCTGTAGGAGTGCACTGACCATCAGGGTGTAGCTCCTGCATTGAGTGTCTGCCCCCTGGTGGTCAGTGTGTGTCATTGTGTGTCATAATGACCAGTCATTCCCAGTCATTCTGCTGTTAGGATCAATTTGCATATTACCCTTTTATTATATAGGAAGGATAGAGGCCTGTTGCATGGGTGGGGGCTGGCTGGTTTTCCCTGAAGAATGTCCCAGATCATGGTGGGGGGTCCTTCTGAGGTGTCAGGCCAGCCTGGGTGCGGGGCTAAGGGCTGTTTTCAGGCTGGCCACAGTCCCTTCAGGAAGGGGGGTCCTGCTGGAGTGCCTGGCCAGTCTGGGTGAAGGGCTGATGGCTGTTTGCTGGCTGGAAGCAGGTATCTGGGGTTTATTTATCCTCTATAATTGAAACTTTGTTGCCTTGAGTGGCAGCCACAGCCAGCCGAGGCAGACAGCTTCCTCCATTGCAGGGGCAACCAAGCCTCCTGTTTGTTTCTATCATTGAAACCTTGTTGCCTTGTACTGAGGCCACAGCTGGCCTACGTAGACAGCTTCCTCCATCACCAGGGCAACCAAGTCTGTTTGCTCCAGCTCTATGGCTGTTGGCCGCCATATTGGTTGGGTTAATTTGCATATAATCATTCTGATTGGCTGGTGAGTGTGGCTTAGAGTGTAGCAGAGTGACACTAATTAACACACTACTCTTTTATTAGTGTAGATATTATTTCAAAATGTGTGTATTATCTATTTGTTTATTTATTTAAAATTAAAAGAAAAAATGGATATTTGTGATGTATATGTCCTGACCTTTCAATTTTATATAATGGCTATCTTTTCATTATTCATTCCCCCCAAATTAAAACAAAACAAACAAAAGAAATACATCTGACAACTTGGATTAGTATAGAATATGCAACAGTTCTTTTGTTCTCAAAATGCTGTATATATTACTCAATTATATTAGTAGTTGTTACATTGTAGAGAAGTGTAGCTATGTGTTTTGTGCATAGCTGTCAATTTTTTCACTGCCCCATGGGTAAAAAAAAATTATTTAAAATTTTATTTTGATAAACATGAAGATGAATCTTTCTGTAAGTTTTACATGGCACTTGATAGACCCTATTACAAGGCTCTTGGAACTTTGGTTATTTAATGTTATTATGAGTCTTCAAAGGAAATATTTTGTGAAAGAAACTATACATCACTATTACTCAATTCAAATTAAAATTGTTATAAATAACATTAAATTTTACCTTCAAATATCAATAGTCTCCTATTTTAAATTGCTAAAAAGCACTGTGCTCTCTAATTTGTTTCTTTGGTCTTAGTGTTTAGGGTAGTACTTACACATGGTGAACTCAATTATTTTTGTACACCACAATATATATCCATTTAATTTTATCATAGTCAGAATTGAACTTGTAGATAATTAACAAATGAAAGCCCAATGCCCTCAGAGTTTCAGCTCTACAGAATTCTCAGATTCTCAGTCAATATAATTGATATCTATCTGATTGATAATTATTATATAAATCAACAATAGTAGAATTTCAAGAAGCATATTGGTTGTCTCTCAAAAACAATTAAAAAATAGGATGTAAAGCCCTGGCCAGGATTGCTCTGTGGGGAAAGCATCAGCCTTCACACCAAAACGTCTTCAGTTCTATTTCTGGTCAAGGTCATGTACATGGCTTTCTAGTTTGCTCACAGCCCTTGGTCTGGGAGCATGCAAGAGGAAACCAATTGATGTGTGTCTCACATTGATGTCTCTCCCTCTCTCTTTCTCCCCCTCCCTCCCTTCCACTCTCTCTGAAAAAGCAATTGAAAATATCTCAGGTGAGGATTAACAAAAAAATAAAATAAAGTAGGCTATAAAATAAATTGCATTAATAAAAAAAGAAAAAATGTTTTATGTTTTCATCATTGCTATTTCAAATCATAAACAATTACAATGGCATGTTATTTCTTTTGTAATTCAAAATTGTTACTTTATTTCTGCACTGTTACATCCCACTTCATGAAACTGCAAAGTAAAGATTAACAAAATAACTGATTTACCCTTCATGGCAGAAATATCATTGGAGTTTCCTAGAAAAATCTCACAAAAAAAGGCTACAATTATCAGTTCACTGTGATAGCAGAACAATACAATATGTCTAAACTTGTACTGCATGCATTGAAAAATGCAATTAAAGCAGCTGAGGTGAAATTTTAGGAAGACAGAACTGAAGCAGAATTATAAATCAAGCAACCTTACTGTGAAATTCTTAATGAAAATATTAATAGAAAAA
>PVJC01052428.1:0-11138 GCA_004026665.1 Murina feae
CAGGGAGCAGGAAAAGGCTGGCCTGACCACGAGCCTCCACAGTGTGCCTGGTGGCAGGTCCCCAGCAGGTAAACACACACAGGAGGACTGCTCCGAGCCTCAGATGCAGCTGGGGGCAGGTCCCCAGTGGCCACACACACACACACACACACAGAAGGCGCCTGGCAGACTGGGGCCATCATAGGACATCCACTGAGGGTTCCCAGACTGTGAGAAGGCACAGGCCGGGCTGAGGGACTCCCTCCACCACGAGTGCACAAATTTTTGTGCACCGGGCCCCTAGTATTCTAATAAAAGAGTAATATCCAAATTAACCCTCCCTCCATTACACCCACAAGCCACAACCACAAGTCATGTCCACGAACCAATCAGGATCAAATATACAAATTAATTCAACTAAGATGGTGGCAGCCAAGGAGCTGGAGTTGCCCTGGGCAATGGAGGAAGCCAGGGCCCTGTGGGCCCTGAGCTCTACTCAAGGCTACAAAGTTTCAATTATAGAAGATAAACAAACCCCAGATACCTGCCAGGCTGGCACCTTGGGTTTCCAGGGGAAACCCAGGCTTCCAGTGGCAGACCAAGGCAACAAAGTTTCAATTATAGAAGTTAAATAAATCCCAGATACCTGCTTTCAGCCAGGCACCCCAGTAGGGTCCCAAACCCTGAAGGGGCTGTGTGCAGCCTGAAAATGGCCCTCAACCCCTCACTCAGGATGGCCACACCCCCATGGGGTGAAGTTCCCTACTGGGGGCTTGGCCAGCCTTCAAACAGCCTTCAGCCCCTCACCCAGGCTGGCCAGGCATGCCAGCAGATGGACATCCCCCTAGGGGTCCCAGACTGCAAGAGAGCCTAGGCCAGGCTGAGGGATGCCCACCCCTTCGAGTTTACAAATTTTTGTGCACCAGGCCTCTAGTATATATATGTTGCCCAAAAATGTATATACACAATTTGAATAATTTTAAAGGCAATGTTTATTAAAATAAATTTTATTTTCAAAATTGAGCTATCAGTTATTAAAATGTATATATATTTTCTAGGACACCAAGTATAGGTAATTTAATTTGGGCAAGCACAGAAATTTTGTAATCACAAGGATATACATCAGTATTATGTGTAGACTACAACACTGTACACTTTAGTGACAGGAATTCACACATGGCAGTATGATTTTCCATTAGAAATAATATCACATCAGAAAATAATAGCTACTCACATATTACTTAACAATCTGTAAAGACCTTAGACACAGTTTTCTTATCTGATGAAACTACCTGTGAGATAGATAGGGCAAGTCAGGGACCATTTACTAAGTACATACTCTATATTAATTAGTTCCATTTGTTATGGAATCCTCACAATGAGACTGATGCATCATTATTAGCACACCCATTTTATAGATAAAGAAATTAAAGACACAGTTAGAAAGTCACAATTCTAATTCAGGGGATGGGAACTTCTATTGGCCCATTGGCCCGTCATGGATTAGCAGTTCAACTAACTGTAGGGAGTTTTGAGCAAGAACCTGTGTTAAACACATGCCTGCTGCAATGGCTGTGACCGACAGGTAGTTATCAAAAAAGTCAAAGGGTGCAGGCTTGGTTGGTCCCACCAAATGTGTGTAATGTGATTTGTAAAATCACACATGTGTGAAACTTGGAGTCTAGGGCCTTATACTTTCAGCTCTACCTTGAAATCTAAGTGCATTCACAGACCAGTTGGAACAGTCTGCCTGGATGCAAGAATGGGTTGTGGAGAAATATTCACTAAGGAAATAATGCTTCAACTCGGACTTAAAGACAAAGAGAACTTGTCTATCAGACAAAATGGACAACACAAGCTGCAGGATGAAGAGCTTATGAAAGATATGGATTTATTAGAGAATGTGTTCTATAACTGTTTGAGTAAATGAAAGCACTGAACAGGATGAAACTGTAGAAATACACTGGAGGAAGGCTGTAGTGTAGTGTAAAGGCAGTTACAGGAAATGTAGGAAGGAGTTACTTGGAATAGGGTTTTATATAGCTAAGCCACCATGTTTGGAGCAGAGGCTGAAGGCAATGGGACCCATCGTTAGATTGCACCAAGGAGAATAAGCATTTAGATTTGTCTACTTGAAAAAATTACTCTAAAATAAAAAATTACTCAAAAATACACAGGAGTGAAATAGAGATGACAGACCACTGGGACTTTATTAAAATAATTCAGGCAAGAAGAGTTGAGGATGGGTAATAAGGAAGGGAGGGGACTCCATGCAAAAGTGAGTTGGCAGGGCTTGACAACTTGTACCTTCAAGGGCAGAAAGAGGTCATGTGCCTAGGAAACAGCTATTTCTATCACCGTATAGGCTGAAGGGGCATAATTGTTCCCTCCACAGAATGTAAATCCTTGGTCCTACAAAGGAATTGCTATTTACAAAGTAGCATATTGGCATCTGAAAAAGCTTTTTGGAGTTTAACATTGAAATTTATTTTTACCTGATCAGAAGTATTGTATTTATCAATTCTCATCAGCTTTAAATATGATGGATTGTTCTTACACTACTCTCTCCAAAGGCTGAATCTAAGATCATGTTCATAAGTGAAGAGTACATTTTTCTAAGTTTAATGTTGGAAAAATACTAAGTAACTCAGCTCCTTTTGTCCCCCAGGATAGATTAATAAAGGAGGGGAAAGTCTATCCTAAAGTTGCCTCAGAGAAAAACAACTTCACCGATTAAATCATGCCTTCATTTAGATCTAAATAAAAGTTATGATAATTTGTCTCCATGGAGGCACAGCACATCTCTGAAACCTAGGCTTGTTTGGACTTTTTTTTCCATCTGCTCATTTGCTTTTCTTATGTTATCTATCTGTGAGTGGGTAATTATGCCCTCCATCCTTTTGTCCCCTTACTCTCGATGTGCTATTTCTTTCAGATTTGTTTTTCCTTGATTGTTTTCTTACTGCAATCATCATGCAAAACGGTGATACATTTTTCATTTAATTATAATTTTCTTTGTCATGCAAATTTGAAGATTAATATGGCACAAGAAGATAAGAAAAAGTCTTTTTAGAGTTTTCATACTTTTACCTCATAATGACACATTATTTAGATCCAATCACTCAATTCTTTAAAGAATACGTATTGAAATCATCAGAAAGAAGTCAAATTTTCATTTTGGTTAAAAAAAAAAATCAGTAGGGGCAAACGTTAATACCTAAGTTCCAGATAGCAGTAAAGTTAGGACGAAAATATTCACAATGTTTCAATGAGATATATTCCTCTAGTGAATTAAGATCCTAAAATATTATTCAATTTGTTTTTTAAGTCTGAAAAAATCTTTCTCTGTTGATGAGATAAGAGTTAACATTAAAGCGATAACCCTAATATATATAAACATTTCCAATATTAAAATTGTGGCTCCCTGGAATTAACAGCATATCTTTAGGCTTTTCTGAAAAATGTAGTTTTCAAGTATCTAAAAGGATCAAAGGGAATAATTTAAATCTTATGATAGAATGATCAATGAACATTATTATTTAATTTTAATAGGAAAATATTTGGAGATTAATTGAAAGAGCTAATTTTTCACTCATTAAATATGAGGAAGCTGCTCTAACCGGTTTGGCTCAGTGGATAGAGCATCTGCTACGGACTGAAGGGTCCCAGGTTCAATTCTGGTCAAGGGCATGTACCTTGGTTGCGGGCACGTCCCCAGTAGGGGGTGTGCAGGAGGCAGCTGATCGATGTTTCTCTCTCATCAATGTTTCTAAGTCTCTATCCCTCTCTCTTGCTCTCTGTAAAAAAACAATAAAATATTTTTAAAAATGAGGAAGCTGATATAAAATGTTGTTAGTTTAGGTATGAAAAGAAACTCTATGGGGCTCATTTAAATGCTATACTGTCCATGCAGAGGATGTGTATTATCATTTATTGGAGAGCTTCACTTTAATGCCAACTTCCCCAATGGTTAAAACAAGATACAAATTTGAAATTTTTGTTAAAAATTATTTAATGTAGTTCTAAGATCTGATTTAAAATTTCATATTCTATATCTACATATATATATATATATAAATATATAATGTTTATATCTGTATCAAATATCTCCTCACATCCTTAGAAAAGATTATGTCATGCAGACTAGTACCTTGCTAATCATCTTGATTTTAACACACTCTGGTTTTAATATGATACATTTACATGAATAACTGTGTGTGTGTGTGTGTGTGTGTGTATATATATACAATTGGCAATTTGTTTTCTTCAAAATAATGATTGAAATAATATATTAAATAATTCATATCTTTGTAAATATTAAGTGGCATGACTATTTGCTGGGTTCTAATAGGCCAAGTCTACATTATCAGTCCAATGAAACCTAGAAAAAGTGAGACATGCTATAAATCTATAGTTAAATGGTTTTCTTGTTTTTCTTTTTATTAAATTTATTGGGATGACACTGGTGAACAAAATTATACAGGCTTCAGGTGCACAATTCCATAGCACATCATCTGTACACTGTATTGTGTGTTCACCACCCCATCATTATCCCCCTTATGCCCTCCTCTACCTCTCCTCATCCCAATTTTCCCACCTCCCACATGTACGCAATCTCCACACTGTTTTCTGTGTCCATAAGGTATTTTGTTTTGTGTTGTTTTTTTTTTTTTTCAAAAAACAAAAACAGGTGTAAGCCTGCTCTCTGTCTATAGATCTGCCTCTATTTTGCTTGGTAGTGCATTTCCTTCACTAGATTTCACATGAGTGAAATCATATGGCACTTGTCTCCCTTATAGATATTTTGCTGAGCATAATTTTGAGGCTCTTACCCAGTATCATATTTATGAAAAGCCCCATATTTCATTCCTTGAATTCTCAATTCCAGAAAAAGCTTTACCTCTCATGAGTCACCGGTGTATTATTTTTCTGCCATTAAGTCATGTGATTGTTCAAATTTACTTCTTTCCCTTGACTTCCAGGGATCAGAGAACCAAATTTGATATTGATCTCTAGCAAATGAAGAAAATATTGTGTTGTGAATCTGATTGCCCTATTTTATCCTGGTTTAGTTAAATCTCATTTTAATTTTTCTACTTTTTTACTTTTATATCTTACCATAATGTATGTATCTATATAAGTCACATCAAGTTATATTAAGAATTATATATATGTATACTTGAGGCCCAGTCACAAAAATTTGTGCACTGGTGGGGTGGGGGGGGTTGCTCCCTCAGCCCGGCCTGTGCCCTCTCGCAGTCTGGGACCCCTTGGGGGGATGTCCCCCTTCTGACTTAGGCCGGATCCTGCCCATGATCGCAGGCATGGGGGAGAAGCCACCTGCCCGTGATCACAGACAGGCAGCTTCTCCCCTGCGCCTGCAATCACCGGCAGGTGGCTTCTCGCGGGCGGGCTGCGATCACACGTCATGTCATGGACAGGTGGCTTCTTGGCGGCTGCGATCACATGCAGGCGGGTTCTCCCGCGCCTGGGATAAGGGACAGACGGCTTCTTCAACTCCTGGCAGAAGCCAGCCTCAGGCGCTGGGGCCGGACTTCTCTGTCTCCCCTGCCTTCTGAGTCCCCAACAGGCCTTGAACAGCCAGAGCCAGAATGCTTGCCTGGTAGCTGTGACGCAAGGCAAGTATCCCGGCTCTGGCCTCCGCCATCTTTGTTGGGTTAATGTGCATATCACTCTGGATTGGCTGGTGGGCGTGGCTTAGCGTAGTGGAGTGAGGGCTAATTTGCATGTTTGTCTATTATTATATAGGATAATCTTAAAATAAGACTGTAGAATTAAATATGTTGACAATTAAGATTAAATATTTAGGATAAGAATAAATTAGGATCCAGATGTTTAAATGTCTGAGATTTTGTCTCAGTTAGTTTATCCATAATATCTAAACAATAATTTTGAGAGTAATTTTACAGATACGGAAGCAGTGTAGGTATTAAAAGGTTTAGAAATTTTCTTTCCTATAAAATATGATAATTTGATTGCCACAACAGTCTGACTTAGAGTATGGATGGGAGTGTTAACTACCTCAACACTGTGGATATAATGGTGCTGATGAATTTAAAAATATTCATCTTTCACTTATTATGACTCTTTGTTAATGTTATAGTTTTATATTGGTGGAATATTTCATCAGGTATATGAAAAATAGATTTTACATTCTATTTTCAGTATATTACTTCCTAGCAAGTTACACACCTTTTTGAAATAATAAGCAGAAACTTATAACAGAATTAGCTGAAAATTCTCACACATATATTTTTATTACATGAATATTCATCCTGAAGGCTATTATTTTAAAATGCTGACTAATAGAGGATAATGATTAACCACAGGTCACTTATGCATTCTCTTTGGTTTAGTAGTCTAAAATTTTCGTTTTGAGAGACCTATATCTTATTCTCAACTCCATTATTAACTGGTGGAGCCAGCATTAGCAATGAATCTTGAACAACAGCCTCACTAGGCTTTTGTTGGACACCACAGGGAAATTGATTTCTCCACTGTGTCTTGGCTTCCAAAATTTCTTCATATAAGTTAAAAAGGTGCTATGTAAAAAATTTCAAGTTTCTTAAAAGAGTTGTTTGATGAGGGCAAAACATGATAAAAAAAAAACAACACATGATATAACCAAACATCAAAAATACATTGCCCTGACCAGTTTGGCTCAGTGGATAAAGAGTTGGCCTGTGGACTCAAGGGTCCCGGGTTCGATTCCGGTCAAGGCCATGTACCTTGGTTGCGGGCACATCCCCAGTAGGGAGTGTGCAGGACGCAGCTCTTTGGTGTTTCTCTCACATTGATGTTTCTGGCTCTCTATCCCTCTCCCTTCCTCTCTGTAAAAAATCAATAAAATATATTTAAAAAATATATATTGATGATGCCATGTGATGAAAATACTAGCAAATAAGAATTGTCAACTTCTCAGCAGACAAATTTGTCTGATTTCTCAATGTCAACCAATGTCCAATACACTGTATGTTCATAAGCTGAGTGGTGACCAGGTTTCCCATCACCCTATAAGCTTTAAGAATAGAGTGTCTGCTTATGTTTTTTATTTTATTTAGTTTAATTGCATTTTATCAGAATTGACTGAAAAAGTACTTCATATTTGTTCAATCATATTCAAATGAGCTTTATTGAGAGCTTCACCATTTACTTCCTCCAAAAATTTCAAAGCCTTCAGAAAATAAAACATGTAACAGATATTCTTGCTTAGCACATTTCTCTCTTTTAATGTAAATTGAATGGGCCAAATGTTATGGTCTAATTTGATTTTTCCATGCTCTTCTAGACACAGTCACAGTCTCAAAGGGGTATCATCACACTGAGCTAGAGCAAGCCCAAGTGCATTAAATGACAGGCATTGCAGCAATCCCACTGCTGATAAGAACACAGAATGTTCAATAAAAGAACATCTACTTTCCTGCCTTACATGTTCACAGAGAGACAAGTAGTAGGCTTTTGGCATTACACCTTGAGGTCCTAAAGTCAAAAGTTCTACTCTTGTTCAGTGATAGCTTTAAAATGGAAGAAGGGAATTCTGGATTCCAGTCATAATTGCCACAAATAGTGGAGATCCTTGAAACTCCAGAGACAGGCATCCGTGCCTGTTTTGTCATATAACACAACTAGAATCGGATCTGATAGCTCAGGCGTTAGCTCAAGGCCGTATGATTACTGTCACAATGATTCTCATTCAGACCTTTAAAGCAAGAATAGCTAAAACCTGGTCAATATATGGTAGAGTATTGTTAAAATCCACAATATTAAAATAATAAAGTTCTGTTTGAAAGATGAAGCCAAGTATCAGTATAACAGATAGCTGAATGAAATCTGTGGCAGAGATGGGTCAGGTGGACCCAGGATAGATAACTACATGTGTTTTATTATTTTTATTTTCCAATTTTTACATGGAAACTTTTTCATGGTCTGAGATAATCAATTTTTTATTTTATTTATTTATTTTTTAATATATTTTATTGATTTTTTACAGAGAGGAAGGGAGAGGGATAGAGAGTTAGAAACATCGATAAGAGAGAAACATCGATCAACTGCCTCTTGCACATCCCTTCCTGGGGATTTGCCTGCAGCCAAGGTACATGCCCTTGACTGGAATTGAATTTGGGATCTTTCAGTCCGCAGGCTGATGCTCTATCCACTGAGCCAAACCGGTTAGGGTGAGAATCAATTTTTTAAAATCATAATTAATTGCGAGTTAATCAGTTTCTCCATTTGTACAAACAATGCAGGAATCTTAACAGGTTTTTGTTTACCTCAAAACTACCCTTTTTCACCATCCATTATTTCCATTTTGTATATGTAAGTATACATATAGATATACATAATAATGAACTTAACTTAAATAATCTAAAATTATTGATTCCTGCATCAACTAATTTATTCTAGGTTGTTTTATGTGGACTTTTAAAATTTTTTCTTGAAAAAAAAGCGTTCCTTAGTATTTAAGCTAAAGTCTGCAGTTTATAAGTTTTATAAATTTTTGTATGCTTGAAGGCATATTCATTTCACCTTCACTTTTTAAAATATATTTTTATTGATTTCAGAGAGGAAGAGAGAGAGATAGAGACATAGAAACATCAATGATGAGTGGGAATAATTGATTGGCTGCCTCCTGCACATCCCACATTGGGGATCAAGCCCACAACCTGGGCATGTGCCCTGATTGGGAATCGAACACTGACCTCCTGGTTCATAGGTTCATCTTGAACCACTGAGTCTCTCCAGCTAGGCTCACCTTTACTTTTGAATAGAAGTTATGACTAATGAATTTCAGATTAAAAGTTATTTTCTTTAGCACTTTAGATTTATTATTTTGTATATCTTCTTATATCTATTGTTTCTGATATCAATTACTTTATCACTTCTTTATGGTAATTTACCTACCCCTGTGATACCTTTTAGCATTTCATCTTTATTTTTGAGGCATTAAAATTTCATCAAGCCAGAGTTAGGGTTTTCTTTTATCTATCCTGCCACAATCTTACGCCTCGCTTATATTCTCAAAATTCTTGATACTTATTTTGTCAAATATAGCATTTTATTCTTACTTTATCTTTTACTCCTTTGGAATTCTTAAAAAAAATTAGGAACTACTCTCTATTCCCTTCATTTTCAGTTCACATTTCTCTCTGAGCTCCTTGACAGGAAGGTGAACTGAGCAGAGGGGAAATGTCCCTTCTCACCCCAAACATATAAAAGCGCTAAATGGAACCTTTTAAGATATGGAAGAGAAAGGTAACTTCTTCACGGTCCAGAAATAAAGAATAAATATATAGACAAACCAGTAAGCTGTCATTGTAGCTACACAAGGTAGCTCACATATGCTAGTTCTAAAATTTTAATGCCCATTATTGCAAATGCAAGAAGAGTAGAAAATTAGGGATGGCTCCTTATATTAAAAAGCAGTCAGAAAAAAAACAAACTGTTAATCATAGGCAGGAATTAAGAATTTTATTCCCAATAGTGTAAGTTTAACACACATGTCAAAATAGAGAACATCTCAAACCTAAGACTAAGAGCTTAGTCATAGACTCTGAGAACGTTACCTACATGTTGCAAAATGTGTGAATTGAGAAACAAATGTAAAAATTAGTGTCTGATCACTGAATAATCATGAAACCATCCAGAATTAAGGATATTTAGGCTGACTTGCCTAACACTACCTGCAAATAATTTCCACAAATAGGGAGTGAAGAGACAAAGCTTCACTTAGAAAGTAAAATGCTAAGAAAGTACACAGATTGAATGAATTATAGACTTTTAAACCTAGTGTAGTTATATAGATAAAGCTTAAGCTTCTATCATAAAGAAATCTAAAGTGCAGTACTTTAAATCACACACTAGCAAGACAATTCTGCCATATATTCATTGACATTCCCAAGTTCCTTCCATCTTGTGACTCAGTGGCTGACACTGGACCACTACTGGTATCCTGAACCTGACATCGGAACCAGGATGGATCCGTTTAGTTACCTAAGGCTTAATAGAAAGCTTATGATAAAGACTAAATAAGTCTTAACTTCTAATATTTAGAGGAACAGGAACAATTGGGTCTTCCAGCCCTGAGATAGCCCACAGATTTAGAATCCATTTATTCCAATTTCCCCTCCAAATTTTGACTGAATTATCTATATTGTAGTCTATTTGGTAAGAATAGCAAGGTGCAGCCAGCAAACATGTCTGGCTTTAATTTTTGGCTTTTTTTCTCGCTTTATTGATTAAGTTATTACATATGTGCCCTTATTCCCCCATTGCCTCTCCACCCCCCCAACTCATGCCTTTACCCGCCCCCCTGTGTCTGTGTCCATTGGTTAGGCTTATATGCATGCATACAAGTCCTTTGGTTGATCTCTCCCCCTTACCTCTACCCTCCCCTACCCTCTCTCTGAGGTTTGACAGTTTGATTGATGCTTCTCTGTCTCTGGATCTGTTTTTGTTCATCAGTTTATGTTGTTCATTATATTCCACATGTGAGTGAGATCATGTGATATTTATCTTTCTCTGACTGGCTTATTTCTAATCATTTTCCTTTATAGATACATACAGGCTTCCACTGGGTATTTGTTTCGACTTCCAAGTTATTGGAAGCACCATTGTAATTAATTATTTGTATAGCATAATAAGAATTAACAACTTTTGCAACCTGCTGTGTTTCTTCTTTGCTATCTATAGCTTACCCTCTATGTCAATATCATGTATTTTAGATATTTCTAAGGGATCCCTAGTTCAGGTAAACAAAAAATCAACTTTAGCATGGTAAAGGTGAAGTTACTATAATAAAAATATCCAAAATAAAGTTACTTAAATGAAATGAAAGTGTGCCTCACTTTCATATAACAAACTAGGGGCCCGGTGCACAAAAATTTGTGCACTCGGGGTGGAGGGAGTCCCTCAGCCCGACCTGTGCCCTCTCACAGTCTGAGACCCCTCAGTGGATGCCCTATGATGGCCCCAGTCTGCCAGGCGCCTTCTGTGTGTGTGTGTGTATGTGTGTGTGTCATCACTGGGGACCTGCCCCCAGCCGCATCTGAGGCTCGGAGCAGTCCTCCTGTGTGTGTCTACCTGCTGGGGGCCTGCCCCAGGCACACCGTGGAGGCTTGGAGCAGGCACCCCCTCTATGT
>PVJC01052429.1:0-11138 GCA_004026665.1 Murina feae
AGTAGGCAAGCTTGGGAGGCAGGCCGCACCCAGCCCTGGTCACAGCTCAAAAAAGAGAACAACATGCAGGGGAGGGCAAGAGTCTGAGAGATCATCATAGAGGGGGTACCTGCTCCAAGCTTCCACGGTGTGCCTGGGGCAGGCCCCCAGCAGGTAGACACACACAGGAGGACTGCTCCGAGCCTCAGATGCGGCTGGGAGCAGGTCCCCAGTGGTCACACACACACACACACACACACACACACACACACAGAAGGTGCCTGGCAGACTGGGGCCATCATAGGACATCCACTGAGGGGTCCCAGACTGTGAGAGGGCACAGGCCGGGCTGAGGGACTCCCTGCACCCCGAGTGCACAAATTTTTGTGCACCGGGCCCCTAGTTGATTAATAAAATTATATAGGTTTCAGGTATACAATTCTATAATATATCATCTCTATTGTGTATTCACCACCACAAATCAAGTCACCTTACATTACCATTTATTGCCCCTTTTCCTTCTCCTATATCCCACCTTCTTTTCGCTTTGATAATAATAACCAGACTGCTGTCTGTGTCTATGAATTTTTTGTTTTGTTTTTTTCTTTCTTAATTCCTTCACCTTTTTCAACTAGTTCTCCAACCCCCATCCCGTGATAGCTATTCTGTTCTCTGGGTCTATGAGTCTTTTTCTATTTTATTAAAAATATATTTTATTGATTTTTTCAGAGAGGAAGGGAGAGGGATAGAGAGTTAGAAACATCAATGAAAGAGAAGCATCGATCAGCTGCCTCCTGCACACTCCCTACCGGGGATGTGCCCGCAACCAAGGTACATGCCCTTGACCGGAATCGAACCTGGGACCCTCGAGTCTGCAGGCCAACGCTCTATCCACTGAACCAAACCGGTCAGGGCAGTCGTTTTCTATTTTGTTTCTTAGTTTATTACGTTCATTAGATTCCACATATGAGGGAAATCATATACTTGTCTTTCTCTGATAGGAGTTTCTGGTCAGGTGCTGACTGCACAAAGAGGAATTTGCCTCAGCAGGGTCTGGTGCCTGCCCAGATCTCCCTTTGAATGTGCTTCTTGTGAAGCTAATTGGATTCTGCTCTGGTGTCTGGAGTTGGCCACTGGCTGTGTTGGTTCTGGGGCCTCTTGGGAGGGACGCTGGTGCAGGCCAATGTCAGATGCTGCTTGTGACTGGCCCTGGGCAACCTGTTTGGCGCTACAAAGTGATCTACAGTTTGTGGCTATCTCTACTGGCCTGGGTATGTACAGGAAGAACCAAGCTGCACACTAAGGCCAGCTGTTACCAGCACTGGGCCTGGGGCAGGTCAGCAAAAGGCCCAAGGCATCCTGAGATCTGCCTGCCTCCACATGCTGGCTGCCTGTCAGGCTCAGCCACTGAAAGGGCCTCTGGTGGTACTTGAGTTGCCTGAGGTAGGTTCTCAGTGAGTCACCAAGGAGGGGTGAGTGATGTTCACCAGACTGACACAGGTTCAAACTTGGTGCCAATGCTGAGCCTGAGACCATCAGCTAATGTCCCAGGCTACCTCCAGCCTAGCTGCCGCCCACTGCATTCTCGCACAACTTTCTAGTGGGATAGGGGTCTCAGGGAGTCATCAGGGCCAGGCCAGTTGAGTTTATCAGGTCCAAATAGACCAAGAGTTGGCTATGCAAAGGGAGGGCTCTGCACTCATTGGGTGTGCAAGGGAAAAATGGTTCTCTTCCTAGAGCCATTTCTGCCAGGCACCCAAATTCTGTGTCCCAAATACTGCCAGGAGCCCAATCTCAGCAGGGCAAGGTCACTGAGAGTTGGGAGGTTGGGCTAGTGGATCTCCCATGAGAGGGAGGCACTGGTCAGACTTCAGGGAATTAAGGGGAGTGGCTCCCACGCCAGAGTCACATAAATCAGTCTGTTGGAGCCTCCAGCAATCTAAGGATGGGCCTCTGGGAGACTGGAGCATAGGGCTAGTGGATCTCCAGTGAGGAAGAGGCTCCAGTCAGGTTCACAGGAAAGTGGGGGGAATGGCCCCTGTTCCAAAGCCACACAACTCAGTCACTGACATCCGCTAAGTCTGCCCAGACCTTTGCACCCCAGCCCAGGCAGCTAACTCCTCAACAGGGCTGAAGCTCCACAGGGAGGGGTGAGAGGGAGTGCAGAGGGTGGGGGTAGTTCATTCCCCAGGGAGATGCCTTATGGAGTGTAGTGCTGCACTCAGAAAAGATGGCATCTGCAGGTGGGGGAATGACTCAGCCCAGGGCCTTGGCAGCTGCCTCTTCAGCTTTTTCCCCAGAGTCACCAACCCCAGTTGCTCCTCACATGACTCTGGGCAGTTCCACCTTCCCTCTGCCGGAGCCCAGGGGCTCCTTTTAAATAAGCTGGAATGTCTGTTTTACCTACAAAACATTAACTGGAATCCATCATTCTTTAAAAAGATTTAGATGAAAGGTCCTCCCTACTACCTATAGAAACATAAAGAAACAGATATGTTTGTTGTATAACTACCAAGGTCACAGGCTGTTCGGCTGCTGGAGCAAACTTGATTAAGACCATGATAATCTTTTGAAAGATTGTAATTTATCTAAATTTGAAGGACATTATCTTAGTTCTTCAGCTATCACAGGGAGCAAGGTTAACAAATACTCAGCGATGAATTTTTGAAAGCTTTAGTCAGACCTTGTTCTCTTAAACCTTTCGGAAGGGATGTCAAAGGCAGTGAAATAAAAATTGTCAAATCTGTACACAGACTTACTTAATGGCTGTTATCTGAGAAAGTGGTTCATGACTCATACAGTCACTACCTTTACTTAAGCAATTTCTTGTTTGCTTTAGATTGAAGACAATCTGTTCCCAGTGCTCACGGGGGACAGATTTCCTCACAAGGCTCTTGTTTCCTTGAAGTAAGAAGCTATGAAACACAAAATCCACCCAGAGGGAATCTGTACTTTCAAAATGGTCTCCTACTTTTGCTAAGGGTCAGCATTACTGACTGCCTTGTAACTGAAAGCATTTCATTTAAATATGGAATGTGAGCCAGTGAATAGCCTTGAATATTTCAGAGGGTTTTGATACTAATTTTGAAATAGGAAGGGGAGAAGAGACTAAAAGGACTAAGGGGATTCTGTGTGCCAGGGCCTGTGCTTGGTAAGCAGATCATTCTCCCAATAGCCGAGAGAGAGAGAGAGAGAGAGAGAGAGAGAGAGAGAGAGAGAGAGAGAGAGAGAGAAAGGGAGAGAGAGAGGCGTTCTTCACATTTGACAGATGAGAAAATCTACTCTTGGAAGACAAAGTATGCAGCACACAGGGAGTCATTTGGAACAGAAATAGAGGAAGATTCACCGAAAGGTTCTATCTTTCCACTACTATCCATGCCTGCAGCTCTTTATCAAGTGTTTTTTTTGTTGTTGTTGTTGTTTGTTTGTTTAATTTTTGCCTGATTATTTGCTCAAGTGATTGATTCTTTCCCCCTATGCTGGGACCAATTTTTTTTTTTAGGTGAAGTCTTGCTATCATGTAGATATGAAACAGGCCTGTAAAACCTCAATAATAGGCAATAACATGGCCTCACTTATTTTCAAGGAGGGGGAAGTTGGGATGAATCAGGCAGAGATGAGGATAAATAGACAGGCCATTCCCAGTCTCTTGTATATTTAAAATGCACAGAGCCACTAGCTTTCAAATATTACTTTATGAGATGAAAATTCTTGCTGTTAGAGTTGGGGGTGATGATGAGAGAAGTGGGGTACAATGAGGATCATGCAATAGAAATCCAATTCAACTTTCTTCAGAAGTATTGTACACATATATTTTATTTTTAACAGTTTTTTAAGCTGCCCACTAACCCTACCATATAAGTAGGCCCAGTTCACGCAGCACAGGAAAGAGACCAGGAGCATAGTGCTTTTTTATTTAATAGCCTGGGATCATTTTAAAAATGAAGAGTGCCCAAAACAGGCTTAAAAACATTAAAGTATATTTAGAGACTTACAGAGAACAAATTTAATGCTTCTAGTTATAAAATATTAAATGCTGATCATACTTATGCTACTCATAAGATAGTTCCAGGATTAACACTATTTTCATTCACAGGTGGTATGTTTCAGTAGCATGGCATTATCTGGAAATAGTGTGATAGTAGTAATCATCAACTGTATGCATTTGCCCAAATTCATCAACTGTACTCTGTAAAAAGGTGAGTTATTAAGTATAAGGTTTACCTCAAGTAACCTGACATAAAAAAGTTGCCATCTTGTCAGTGAATTCCTGTGACTATGTAACCTTATAAGGAGAGATTGCTAAAAGCTTCCGTTCAATGTTAATTCCAGGCAGAGTCTGATTGGCTCCCTGGGATGCAATGTGCAGGGGATTCATCTGGCTTACTTAGGATAGACACCAAGCGTCTGGCCAAGTATCAGGCACATGGCTGGGGCTCATTTGTACCTACTGATGGGATGCATGAGGTGACCCTGTTCGTTAGCTCTATGTCATTCTTGAGCCAAAGGCACCTTCTAAGTGTAGCTGCTCTTAGGGTCCTAAAGGTCTTTGTAGATATTGGTGGCTCTTGTCATGAATACATGGTCAGTTCCAGGACAGGATCTCAATGGAACCTTCTGGACAGACATTTTAGATCCTCTTTTATCCTGAAAGGAGTCACAGAGATGCCTGGAAGCTAATCTTGGCGGCAGAGAATTGGGACATAACTTACTCCAAACACAAGAACACTTGTGCCTTGAGTCTATCCTGGGGAAAATGAGGAGTCGAGTTGATCTGCTTGGAAAAGCGTATTTGGTCAGTCATTGTTCCTTCCACTGAGATAGTGCTAGATTATTGCTATTGGGATCCATATTGTTTTACTTGCACAGACGTAATTTTAGAGTTGATTATTCTTCAAAATAAAGTTCAGATCTCATCAACAATAAAAAACAATCTTACTATACCTGAAATCATTGTTTGAGACAGTGGTATATATGTAAATCTCCTTGAAACTAGAGAAGTGTTTATAGTGTCTCTTTCCTAATTATTCCTAATTATGAATTTATTTTATTTTGTGAAATTCATTTGAAGAAACAGTTGTATAGAACTAACAGAATATCACAAACATTAACATTTCTCCAGCAAGTTATATTTCAGTATGTAAATGTAACAATATTATAACTAGGTCCTTGCACTATATACATAAGTACACATAGGTTAAGCTGTATCCCTATAATTCTCGGGGAAATTAGCTGAAGTCTGTTTTCATTAGTCAATTAAAATAAAGGCACACAATTACGTGGGAATACTGCTTTTTTTCTGTGACATTTAGCCAACCTTAGAAATGCCTTCATAAATGTCTAAATTCGTCCAATGTTTCACCTCGATACTCCGGGTACTTTGTCTCCGGACAGTGTGCCCTGCTCTTTTTCTGTATCAGGGAGATACTTGGTCTGAGTGTTCTTTCTAGTTTTAGGCCTGGCCTGGTGATGGGGTTGGTCAGTGGGAGAAAGTTGCAGGGCTGCTCCACAAGCCAGGAGCATTCCAACCAGGGTAACCAATTGTTTCTAAGAACTGATTGTTCAGTTTCCAAGATTTTGGTGAGCTGGTTGTTAAACGCAGTTATTCTTACAAACTAAATTATGTGAATTTACAATTAAATAAATTATATTCAAATGTAAGACATGAAAACCTACCACTTCCTAATTATTTCTTATTATCCTTTTGAGGTTATTTACATTTATCATTCATGATGGAAATATAACAATGTACTACATTTCTTTGTAACTCCATGTTCAGTGACATTGCATTGGTAGCTTGCAATCAGCCATTGTCGGAAATCAGCAAACACTACAACTCCTTCCCCCAAACACACATTCTATCGTGCTCACAAGAGTTGTTAAGCATCTACCAGCACACTTAATAGCTTTCTACTTAAAGTTAATTATATGTGTGTGTGTGTGTGTGTGTGTGTAATTATATATAACTAGGGGCCCGGTGCACAAAATTCGTGCATGGGGGGAGGGTGGGGATACCTCAGCCCAGCCTGCCCCCACTCACAGTCCAGAACCCCTCAATGGATGTCCTATGATGGCTCCAGTCTGGCAGGTGCCTTGTGTGTGTGTGTGTGTGTCTCATCACTGGTGGCCTGCCCCCAGCCACATCTGAGGCTCGAAGCAGTCATCCTGTGTGTGTCTATCTGCTGGGGACCTGCCCCCAGGCACACCGTGGAGGCTTGGAGCAGGCACCCCTGTGTGAATCTCTCAGACTCCTGCCATCCCCTGCATGTTGTTCTCTTTTTTGAGCTGTGGCCAGGGCGGGTGCCTGCCTGCCAGGCTTGCCTACTCTCCATCTTCCTCAAGCCGCTGGGAAGTGGGGGAAACCCCGCCTGTTCACTGACTCATGGTCAGGCCAGCTTTTCCCTGCTCCCTGATCCCCACAGGGGGACTGGGGAGCCAGCCAGGCAGGCGGTGGGCGCCCAGTGGCCTCACTGCCAGCCTGGGCCGCCTTTCTCCCACTCCACAATTCCCCGCAAGGGGACCAAGGAGCCTGGCCTGAGCAGGCAGTGAGGCAGGTGCCTGGGGGCCTTGCCGTGGGCCCAGGCCACCTTTCTCCCGCTCTGCAATTCCCCACCAATGAGCCTGGCCTGAGCAGGCAGCGATGTGGGAGCTTGGGGGCCTCGCCACAGGCCCAGGTCGCCTTTCTCATGCTCCTCAGTTCCCTTGCCCTGCTCCCCAGTCTCCTTGCCCTGCTCCCCAGTCCCCCTGGGGGGACCAGTGAGTGGGAGAAAGGCAGCTTGGGCCGGTGGCTAGGCAGCCTGCACCAGCCATCTTGGCTGGGTTAATTTGTATATAGCCACTCTGATTGGCTGGTGGGCGTGACTTAGGCATCCCGAAGAAACGGTCAATTTCAATATTACACTATTATTAGAGTAGATTATATATATACTCCATGACTTTAACTTTTCCTAACCATACCACAGGCATCATCATTTACAGCCATACTTACAGAAATTATCTACCCATCCTTTTGTTCAATCAATCAGTATTTACTCAGTGCTATAATGTGCTAAGCACTGGCTAGGCTAAGCTAAGCACTGTAATGGGTGTAAATAGACAGTACACAACTCAACAAAGAAATGTTGAGTAATGGGAAGAACACATGCTCTGAATTCAAAAGGATCTGGAGTCTGAATTTTGTCAGGGGACTAACCTCCAGGTTTCCCAGGACTGTACTGGTTTTAGCAACTTGATTTGGGGTGGTTAACTCACAATACAATATTCAGATGATGCATTGTAGCATTGTATACCTGAAACCTATATCATTTTATTAACCACTGTCACTCCAATAAATTTTTTTTAAAAAAAGGAAAATCCCATGTGCTGGGAAGCCCTTCTCATCAAAAGGAATTAAAACGTTTGGCCATGTTATAACTGTGGCACTTAATGGTTTTGAAACCTTGGGCTAGTTACTTTGTATCTTTGAACCTCAGTTTCCCCAGATGTGAAATGGAGAACAGAAAGGCAAGTTTTGGGGGCTGATGTGAAGATTAGTGTTATATGGGTACCCTATGTAGGCTAGTGCCCATATTATGTAGGCACTTAGGACAATACTTCACATACGTAATATGCTCAATGAATGAGAGCTTTTACTACTATTCATAATAAAATCCATGATAAAATGCAGAATAAAATAGGTAGAGAACTCTTTTGTAGGAATTGAGGTGTAAATGTAAATTCTAATGTAAGGTTTTAGAATGATTTGATGAAAGAGGCAGCCTTTGATTTTTAATCCATTAAAATACAAGTTGCCCTAACCCCATTATCAAACTAAATCTTGCCTTTGATGCTGCTGTATTGTTTCCCAGGACGTGACATCCCGATTTTCAGATCCTGGCCAACATCACTATGAAAACGGATTTCTGCTTTCTACCTCTGCAGACCAACTCAGGGCCTGCCCTTTTTTAATGCCTGAGGTAGGCAAAATGAGGCTGGTATTTAAATCCTTGTTTCTGAAAACCTTCAGTAGAATGATGTGTTCAGTGTGTATATTAGTGGAGTAGAATTCAGCGAGGAAAAAGGAAACCAAGATATAATACCTACATGGCTTAAAGGTATGAAAAGTTCCCGAACATCAAGAAAGGCTAGCTCATATTTCTACTTCTGTTCAAGCACTCCCTGAAGTTCAAATACCTGATAAAACACTGCACATTGAGTATGTTATTCATACTATGAAAATGTGTAAGCCTTCATTTAACAATATTATTAGATTAGAAGATGAAGGTTCATAATGATTCAAAGATCTTGAAAAGGAAAGCAACATCATGTTTTGTTGTGGGGGAACGAAAAAAATCTGCATAGAGGGTGATTAAAATACCCACAGTTGTCATGAAAAACTATAAATGGAATATAAGAAAAGCAGCACTGCTGTTTGAAAGCCTTTTGCATATGTTGGTACAGCTGTAATTTTGAATAGATATGAAAGTCAGACACATATGCAAACATTGATATCACTTGTTGAGGAAGTAGCTTCAAAAAGGCATACATTGTTCACCTTCCCCTTCCTTCAGGGGAAATTACTCTCCTTATTCTGGTTTTGTGCTTTGATACTATAACATTGTAATAGGCGCCGAAAGATCACACTTCCTTTTGGGGGAAATATAAGAAAATGGAGTGGATCCTTGGAGAAAACCTTTGGTGAAAGGTCACAGCCCTGGTGTCTTAGCCAGCCTCCAAGACGAGCCCCCAGGACCTGCACTTCCTGGTATTCGCAGCCTTGTGCAGGTTCCTCTCACATTGAATTAGAGCTGCTCTGAGTCACCAAAAACCACAGATCAAGAGATGGTGTGTGACTCCTGAACCTCAGTTGTAAAAGTTGGGTTACCAGGTAAAACATGGCATGCCCGGTTAGTGTTGAATTTCAGCCAACCAACAAAAACATTTTAGTATAACTATACCCCAAATGTTGCAGGGGCCATACTAACACTAAGAAAGTATGGACTACCTATCTGAAATTCACATTTAACTGGCTTTTTATTTGCTGAATCTAGCAATCCTATGAAGGACAGTTCAGCCTCCACCTTCTTGCCTTGGACTATTCATTGGGTGTGAGGACACACCAGCAGCCTGAGTAGGCCCACGTGAGGCAGAGCTAAAGCCTCCCACCGGCAGCCACACCAACTTGCTGCTCATGGCAGAGAACCATCTTTATGGTTCAAATAACTCCTGTAATCTACCTCGTACGTCTCACTTGTTCTTAGTGGCTACTCCAGACTGGGATTCCATTAGGATAGAGTTATATGTGTTTTTGAGGTCCCTAATGTACTCAAGTACCCCATACAGCACAATGCCATGCAGCTGACTGCATTCAGTTTTGACATCTGTAAAATGGGATATAAATGATACCTACTGTATAGGGCTCATGTACAGATTAAATAAGTTAATAGGCTTAGAAATGTGTCTGTTCCATAGGAAGTGCTCAGTACACAAGGAAAGAGTGCTTCTTTATAGCATGATTAGCTTGCATTAAAATCACCTGGAGGGCTTATTAATTTTAAAAAAATATTTTTATTGATTTCAGAGAGGGAGGGAGAGGGAGAAAGAGATGGAAATACCAATGGTGAGAAAGAATCATTAATTGGCTGCCTCCCACATGTCATCTGCTAGGGATTGAGCCCTGAAACCTGGGCATTCGAAACCTGACCAGGAATCGAATCGTGACCTCCTGGTTCACAGGTTGATGCTCAACCACTGAGCCACACTGACTAGCCTTGTTAAATTTTTGATCACTGGGCCCCGTGCCCTCGAATTTCTGATTCAGTAGATCTGGGTGCAGCCAGATGATGCTGTTGTTGCTGGCTTTGGGACCCAGCCACTGCTTTGGCTTAATGTTTTCAGTGATTGTGGCCATGCTGGGAAGGTGCTTTCTCACTTCTGTTTGTAAATTTGTATTAACTGGGTACAGACCTCAGCACAGGCAGAGCTGTTGAGAGTGTAACATTTAATTTCTTGTAACCCAGGCAGGCTCAGAAGTCTCTGACTTATTTCTGGCTAATCAATATTTCAAGACAGACATGCTCTTAGCTAGCAGGAAGTCTAACAGCAGAAAGACAGCAGCCGTGTTCTAAATTCAGAGGTGAGTTCTGTTCAAACTACCATTTTTGCTGGTTATTGGTTCTCAGTGTGCTTGAAAGCTAAGTTCCTCTATTCAGCTGGAGTCCCTCCCCACTTTACTCCAATGTGGGAGGACATTTCATAGTAAATAGTAAATCATGGTATAGTGGCTCAGAAGCACTCAGGTAAGAAAAAGCTAAAGGAGTTCATCATAGTAAATTGGCACAGGCTTAAAGCATTAAACAAACAATCCCTAAATGTGTTCCCTGGCATTTCAAGACACAAGCTCATCCCCAAAGTAGTGTAGGGAAGGGAAAACTTTCCTTCTACCCTCTTAGATTCTTTCAAAGGGACCTGTGAATTTAACTGACAGAGATAAATTAACAGGAGAAAAGGCTAAACATTTTTATTAACATTTTATGTGTATGGAGGCTTCATAGAAAAGAAGTAAAAACTCAAAGAAGGAGTTAGACATGGGGCCTATATACCATTTTAATAAAATGCAAGAAATTTTACAGAAGTGACTAGACAAAGGAGAAGAAGTGTGTGTGTGTGGCGGGGGTAGGCATTCTTAGGGGCAGAAAGTGTGGGAAGGTGACTAGGAAATATATGGTAGATAAGGGTTATTTATTTATTTATTTATTTAAAATCTTTATTGTTCAGATTATTATAGTTGTTCCTCTTTTTTTCCCCCCATAGCTCTCCTTCTCCCAGTTCCCACCCCACACTCTGCCCTTACACCCCCCCCCACTGTCCTCTTCCATAGGTATACGATTTTTGTCCCGTCTCTTCCCGCACCCCCAATACCCCTTTCACCCTGAGAATTGTCAGTCCACTACCTTTCTATGCCTCTGATTCTATTCTATTCATCAGTTTATTCTGTTCATCAGATTTTTTATTCACTTGATTTTTAGATTCACTTGTTGATAGATATGTATTTGTTGTTCATAATTTTTATCTTTACTTTTTCTTCTTCCTCTTCTCAAAGGATACCTTTCAGCATTTCATATAATACTGGTTGGGTGGTGATGAACTCTTTTAGCTTTTTCTTGTCTGTGAAGCTCTTT
>PVJC01052430.1:0-11142 GCA_004026665.1 Murina feae
GAGTAGGGAAAATACATAAGGAAAAGGGTTAGGTATGAGCACAAGGTCCCATAAACTTAGAAATATGATTAGGTGATCCCTTTGTTCCTGAGATCCCCACAAAAGAGAACAATTCAAAAACAATAAGATGACTATAAGGTTTACCTACTAAATATATCTACTGATCAATTAACAAACTTTTCATCTTTCAGAAAAAATGGATATACATTATACTTTTTTAAAATGTAGAAAGAGAAGTTTAGAAAAAACACTTCCTTAAGGTCACCCAAGCATTAATAAAAGTATGAAAAGCACAAAGACCATGGAAAATTTCTAGAGTAATATCCTATCACTGACATACCATTTTCTTTCATTAGATTACATGCAAGGGGGGTCAGGAAGAATATTAGGAAATAAAAGTGTAGTGATCCAGGAGGAAAATATACAGTGTAAATAATTTCCCTTTTCTCTGTAGTAGCAAAATTCACTGAATTATTTTCCAGCTAAAGAAGAGAGAAGGAGCCCTAACTGGTTTGGCTCACTGGGTAGAGCATCAGCCTGTGGACTGAAAGGTCCCAGGTTCAATTCCGGTCAAGGGCATGTACCTTGGTTGCAGGCACATCCCCGGTGGGAGGTGTGCAGGAGGCAAGCCGATCAATGCTTCTCTCTCATCCCTCTCCCTTCCTCTCTGTAAAAAATCAATAAAATATGTTTTTTAAAAAAAAGAAGAGAGAAGGAGGTAAAGTATCTAAAGTTTTTCTTACTGATTTTAATTCTCATTTTAACTTTACTGTGCAATAGACATGAATTACTCATTTGGAAACCAACAAAGAATGTAATTTTGCCTTTCTCACTCTGACCTTGAGTGGATTTTCCATTTGCATATTCCATCTCAACTGCTGTATTTGCTCATAATTGTTTTTGCACAATAGCTATATGTTGCTTGGAGATGTACAGTTGATTGCAGTAATCCACATTCTACACTGTAATGCTGGATATTTAAATGTCCTCTTTCACACACTAGGGTGGGGAGTGGAATTGTGAAGGAAAGACAATTCCAGAGATTAAAGGAAAATTCATAGTTTTCCCACGAACTAATACATTATAAATTATTACCTGTCTGGTCCTTTCATTAAGAATTTTAAAAATGTTGATGTAATAATGAATCCTATATAACTGTTGTTATTTTTTTAAACAAAGACAAACTGAGAAAAATCTGTCCTATACTCATTTCAATTTTAATGTACATGTTATTTGTCTCTAGCTTTAAAATATCCTAAAGGTTAATGTTGATTATTGACTATGAAACCTCTCTCAACTTGCCCCTTTAAAAAAAAAAAAACATTCATTACAGCAACCTTCAAAACCTGTTGTAAGCCATAGTTGGTAATATGGTCAGAATCAGAAGAATTAGATGTACCTCTTTTATACAAAGTGCTAAACATTATAGAGAAAACAATTTCTGCTTCAGCAAAGAATTTTTGTTGCATTAAACTTCATATAATTATTTTCAATCTTTGCCATCATTAGATATTTATTTCTCTTCCCTAAAAATAAATTTGTGGATATCTTAACAGCAGTTTTTAAAATATAAACTAAAAAACATTAGGAGTACAGTAAGGCATATTCTTATTAGCACTTAGCATCTAATTCAGGCAGTGTTCAAAAAACTTTATTATTTAATTTAATTTTCAAAAGCACAACATGACATAAGTATTATTACTTAAATCATAATTCACTGAAGAAACCCAAGGATTAAAATCAGTTAAGAAACTTGACAAGGACAATTAATGAGTAAGTGGGAATCTGGGATTTGAACCCAATTATTTAACTTCAGAGCTTATGTTTTTTAAGTTTTTCTTATTGGGATTATTAAAAATGCCCCTCATTTTTTCCCCATTACCTCCATCCACCCAATTTTATTAGTATAATAATGCTGTCACTAAGACCATCCATGGAGAGATCAAGTTTTATTTTAAGTATAGAAAGAGGAACAGCAGTAAGGATGGTCAGGTTGGAGAGGGACATAGATAAGTCTGTGCAACTTCTTATTCTTTACCTTTATAGCCAAAGTTATGAGCTTTTCATATAAGTTAGTTAAATACAGATATTAGAATTTGTATGCCAACTTAAACTCCATGTTCATGTTTGCTGTAGGGAATGTTTACACAAAGGCAACACATAGTTAAGCACAGTGGATCAGGGGAAAAAATCATTTTAAGGCAAAATATAATTAAACCAATTTTAATGTGCAACATATAAAAGTATATTGGATATTTTGGTAACAGTTGTAATATAACATTTTATGCCATAAGGTTCTTGGAGATGCGTTTGTTTAATTTTATGCTATTCGAATCTACTAGACTGATGATACAAACACAATAAGACAACTTTTTTTCCTCAGTGACCAAGCTGCATTGCACATTTCAAAAACAGCTCAGTGAATCTGTCCTTATTTCATGTAATCTATTACTTTATTCCCAGATCTGAACCATTAAGAAAACATCTCAAGCATTTCATTTTGGGTGTCCAAAGAAAAATCAAATTATCATCTGGTGCCAATTATACTTGGGATTTTTCAGGAACTCTGCTAGTCTAATGATGAGAGACTCTCACATATCTAAGTAGCATAAGTTACAACTTAATGCACTGTTTTAAAAATAAAGGTGTCATACAAATTTACTTATTTACTAGCAATTATGCTAAGCTCATTTAAATCCTCATGCTTTTATTCAAAACTTTATCATGCATAAACCTATGGCATTTTGAATTAATTTTATTCAGTACTTATTGAAATTGCATAAAGAAGAAAAATATGCTCCTCATTCGAATTTATAGTAATTTTTATTTTTAACATAACTATAAAAAAAGAATAGATTAGGATAGATCAATATTGATACATTTTATATTTTACTTTAACAATAAAATTTTCACTCAGTGAAACTAATTATGCCATTTAGATAATATGTTTTGAGAGAAAATATTTCTTTTTGTTTGAAATGTGTTAATTGATTTCTGAGAGGAAAGGAGAGGGAGAGATAGAAACACCAATGATGAGAATCACTGATCAGTTGCCTCCTGCATGCAGCTACTGAGGATCAAGCCCGAAACCCAGGTATATCCCTCACTAGGAATCCAACCAGTGACCTCTTGGCGCATGGGACAACTCTCAATTCATGAGCCACACTGGCTTGGGGGCAGACAATATAATTTCTCTATATCTCTACTCATGACACAAAATAACAGGGTTGATAACTGCAGGATAACTGAATAGGTCACTCACAAGATTGAAAAAAAATGAACCAGAAAAAGATGTATTGAAACAACTATTTCAGATATTTTACTGATTCATCATATTATTGTATGTGTTATAAATAAGTTATGATACGATTGAATCTATTATATCAACCAAGATATATAGCTGATTCAGTGGACTTCACAATCATTAATATAATAAATAAAAATGTAATCACTTGTTTCATTATGGCAACAATCTCTATCACAACTTATAAAAAGTAAAAGGGAAAACTATAGAAATCATTCACCAGCTTCTAGTGAATAAAAATCCTTCCCATTCTCCTCAGTTCTTCCTTTTAAATAAATGACACTATATTTTTTGTCTTACTCAGACCTCTCCTTACCTGGCCCCAATTAGTCATTCTTGAAATTGTCCAAAAATACTTGTTAAAACTATAATTATTCTCGAAGCACTGTCCTGTTTAATATTTTTGTATAATTCCCCATCGACTGAAAGATAAAGTCCTACACAGTAGTTTAACATAAAATCTTTCATGGCCTAATGTTTGACTCTATTATATTATCATTGTGTTATATTCATACTTTCCTGAATATACCACACAGATGTTTTAAAATGTTGCTTAGACTTTATTGCTACTGGAAAATTTTAGGAACATATTACTTACTACCTGACACACTATCTTCAAGACAATTTAACTATTATATTTTGCCCATTGAAGGGACCATTTAAAACTTTTGATTTTTATGGACTCATCATCTTTCTCAGTATGCTAATAGTATATCTATGGAAGTAAATGTTAATGACATTTTTTTGCGGGAAACGAGTAAAATCGGATCCACCAGGGAGACTGTCAATGGACATGAGGAAACATACCTTGGAACTGGCAAAAATAAAAATTTTTTACGTCGTTGTCATGTGTGTGCCGCTCATAAACTACACAGTGAAATGCGGTACATGTGCAAGTTTTGTAATGTACCCCTGCACAAAGGAAAGTGTTTCGAACACTACCACACAGTGGCGGGAAAATGCCTGCTTATTAAGAGCACAAAATTCCAAAAGAAGTTTATGGGGCATTGTTATGCTACTGACTTTAAATAGGTTATAACTAAAGTTAAAATTTAGTTTACCCCATTAAACAGATCAAAGATGGTATCAGTTAGGGCTGCTATAACAAAGTACCATAGACTGGGTAGCTTATAACAATAGAAATTTATTTCTCACAGTTGTGGAGGCTGGAAGTCTGAGATTAAGGTGCCAGTATGGTTTGTTAGGTTTTGGTGAGTACTCTTTTCTGAGTTACAAACTGCTCACTTCTTATTGTATCTTCACAAGGCAGAAAGAGAACTAGCTAGCTCTGCCCTCTTTTTAAAATATTTTTATTTATTTTAGAGAGAAAGGAAGAGGGAGAGAAATAGAAACATTAATGATGAGAGGGATTCATTGATTGGCTGCCTTCTGCATGCCCCCTATGGGGGATCGGGCCCACAACCTGGGTATGTGTTTCTGACTGGAATAAAACCTGGGACCCTTCAGTCCCCAGGCTGATGCTCCATCCATTGAGTGAAACCAGCCGGGGCTCTCTGCCCTCTTATAAGGACACCAATCCCACTCATGAGGGTTCCATCTTGTGAACTAATTACCTCCCAAAGGCCCCACCTCAAAATACCATCATTTTGGGATTATGATTTGAACATACAAATTTTGGGGGGGACACAAATATTCACTCTGTTGCAAAAGAATAGATAGATTGATAGGTAGGTGATAGATAGAATGAGACTTATGTAAAGAACTGTCTTGACAATTAAAGTTAATTTGTTTTTCTTTATATTTATTCTTGACATTATTACAGATGTCCCTATTTTAAAGTTATTTCCTACCTAAAAACTTGTAATAAAGTCTTTATTCTTAATATTTTTATAACTCATATAATATTGTAGAAATGAATTAATAAATTCATTTAATCATGTTTAAAAAGGAAAGTATTACTACATTTAAAACTTTCATTTAAAATCTCCTTTTATATAAGTGTAGGAATTTTTTCCCTTAGAATTTAGCTAAATTTTCTTCAAATAAAATATTTAAGAAAATAAGTTAAAAAATATTTTTTCTCTATACTAGTGGCCCAGTGCATGAATTTGTGCACATTGAAAGGAAATTAATTAGAAGAAATATTTTAATATCTCTATTTGCCCTTTCTCTATAATAGAAGTGTCAACCAAATTCACGATCAACAATGACAGATGAAAGCTACAGCAATCCTGAGAAAGAAGAACAAAGTAGGTGGGATCTCAAAACCAGATATCAAGCTGTATTACAAAGTTACTGTTCTTAAAACAGTTTGGTACTGGCACAAAAACAGACATATAGATCAATGGAATAAAATAGAGAACCCAGAAATTGACCCAAACCACTATGCCCAATTAATATTTGATAAAGGAGGCAAAAGCATACAATGGAGTCAAGACAGTCTCTTCAATAAATGGTGTTGGGAAAATTGGACAGATACATGCAAAAAGATGAAACTGGACCACCAACTCACACCATAAACAAAAATAAACTAAAAATGGATAAAGGACTTAAATGTAAGACGGGAAACCATAAAAGTACTAGAGGAATACACAGGCAGTGAAATCGCAAACATGTGCCAAAGGAATTTCTTCACTGATACTGTTCCTAGGGCAACAGAAGCTAAAGAGAAAATAAACAAATGAGACTACATCAAAATAAAAAGCTTTTGCACAGCAAAGGAAACCATAACAAAACAACAAGAAAGCCCAATGCCAATGATATCACCGATAAGGGTTTAATATCCAACATTTACAGGGAACTCATGCAACTTAACAAAAGGAAGATAAACAATCCAATAAAAAAATGGGCAATGACCTGAATAGACACTTTTCAAAAGAAGACATACAGAAGGCTGAAAGACATATGAAAACATCCTCAAAGTCACTAATCATACAAGAGATGCAAATCAAAACAACAATGTGGTATCATCTCACACCTGCCAGAATGGCTATCATCATCAAATCAACAAATAACAAGTGCTGATGAGGATGTGGAGAAAAAGGAACCCTTCTGCACTGCTGGTGGGAATGCAGACTGGTGTAACCACTATGGAAGACAGTATGGAGTTTCCTCAAAAAATTAAAAATGGAACTCTCATTTGACCCTGTGATCCCACTTCTGGGAATATATCCCAAGAAACCAGAAACACCAATCAGAAAGGACATATGCATCCCTATGTTCATAGCAGCACAATTTATCATAGCTAAGATTTGGAAACAGCCTAAGTGCCCATCAGCAGATGAATGGATTAGAAAGCTGTGGTACATCTACACAATGAAATATTATGCTGCTGTAAAAAAGAAGGAATTCTTACCATTTGCAGCGGCATGGATGGAACTAGAGAGCATCACACTAAGTGAAATAAGCCAGTCAATGAAAGAAAAATACCACATGATCTCACTTATTTATGGATAATAAAGACCATTATAAATTGATAAACATAAACAGATACAGAGGCAGAACAGCATGGAACAGACTGTCAACCTACAGCTGGAAGGCTGGGGAGGGTTGGGGGGGAGTTAAGAGATCAACTGAAAGACTTGTATGCATGCATATGAGCATAATCAATGGACACAAGACACTGGGGGGTAGGGGAGGAGGGGGGAAGGTCAAGGGAAAAAATGGAGACCTATCTAACACTTATTGTAATACTTTAAGCAATAAAACAAAATTTAAAAACAAAAAACAGAAAAAAAACGACAGATGGAAAAACATGTATGTGATTTGCTCCAGAGAGTGCTTTATGTGTATCACTCATGTGCGAGTCAACTTAGCCTTTTATAGATATAGAATAAACTTGCTTAATTAGACCTACTTTCTGATTTAGCTAAACTTTTTCCAGCTCAGTGAAGCACCCCAACTTCTATTTCAGGTAACACTGCAGTAAATATCAACATGAAGCAGATTATTATTGTAGATCACACAAGGAGAACAAAGGGTAAAATATTTAACTGCATCAGTGTTTGACTATATTCTGTGCAGTGAGAAAACCTGAAGTCGTTTTCAAGGTCTACCATTTCTTATTTCTTTTCAGTCAGGTCAAGTTTCTAAGCTTTCTAAATCTCTGTTTTCCAGCTAATGAAAAGAAAATATTAGCTATGGCAAATTGTGCTGCTATGAACATAGGGATGCATATATCCTTTCTGTTGGTGTTTCTGGCCTCTTGGGATATATTCCCAGGAGTGGGATCACAGGGTCAAATGGGAGTTCCATTTCCAATTTTTTGAGAAAACTCCAAACCATCTTCCACAGTGGCTGCACCAGTCTGCATTCCCACCAGCAGTGCAGAAGGGTTCCTTTTTCTCCACATCCTCTCCAGCACTTGTCCTTTGTTGTTTTGTTGATGGCAGCCATTCTGGCAGTGTGAGATGATACCGCATTGTTGTTTTGATTTGCATCTCTCGTATAATTAGTGACTTGGAGCATGTTTTCATATGTCTTTCTGCCTTCTGTATGTCTTTTTTTGAAAAGGGTTAAAATTTGGAAACAGCCTAAGTGCCCATCAGCAGATGAATGGATTAGAAAACTGTGGTACATTTGCACAATGGAATACTATGCTGCTGTAAAAAGGAAGGAATTCTTACCATTTGCCACAGCATGGATGGAACTGGAGAGCATTATGCTAAGTGAAATAAGCCAGTCAATAAAAGAAAACTACCACATGACCTCACTTATTTATGGACAATAAAGATCATTATAAAATGATAAACATAAACAAATACAGAGACAGAACAGCTTTGAACAGACTATCATCCTACAGCTGGAAGGCTGGGGATGGTTGGGGGGGAATTAAGAGATCAACTGAAGGACCTGAATGCATGCATAGGAGCATAATCAATGGACACAAGAAACTGGGGATTAGAGAGGAGTGGGGGAAGGGAAAGGGGAAAAAATGGAGATCTATCTATCATTTGATGTAATACTTATCTATCATTTGTTGTAATACTTTAAGCAATAAAAAAAAAAAGAAAAGAAAATAGAATTCTACTGAGTCTCCTATCTACCTACTCCAGGACTTCTGTGAGGATCAAATGAGATGAGGGATGTGAAAACGCTTCACAGACATTTGGATACTATGTGAAATGTTTCCACCAGGCTATGAAGCAAGTTGTGTTCCTGGGCTGAAGAAACTGCAAGGAGGCTAGTCACTAGGGAGAAGAAGCCAGGCATTGGTATGTGACGTCATTAGCCGGTTCCCACAGTGACCATTTTGGGCTGGGTTGGGCTGTGGGCTGCATTTTGCCATGGGGTCTTAGCAGCATCATCTGGGATTTGGTGAGCTATGGCTCTGGGTGGTGGTGGGACCTGTGTCCCACTTGGGGGAAGCCAGATGTTGCTTTGTTGGTGTCAGGTCTGAGCTGTTATTTCTCTGGAAATGGCCAATGTGCGTCAAGGCAGCTCCTGTGTTGAGTGCCTGCCCCCTGGTGGTCAGTGTGCATCATAGCAACTGGTTGGATAGACAGACACTTAGCATATTAGCCTTATATATATGTAGATAGCTGAAATGACTGCCTTTAATATAAGTGGTTAATAAAATATAATTTTTACTCTTTAATACTTTGAAAAGTTACAGTTCCCACTAGAAACACGCACAAATATAGTACTCTGTCAACATGTAGGTAATAATCAGATGTTTTATATTTATATATGTATATAATGATCAGATACTACATATATAGTATTTAGTGAGTTCTGACAGCAACGATTCATACAAATGTCAGTGTTTCTTTGTCAATGCTAATTTGTCAAGTATCAATGAGATAAAGGTCTGCAGACTGAGCTATGAAACAACAAATGTCTGTTTATCAGAAAACACGAGCACAGGAAGATTAGGCAAAGCAGTTATCCTTGGAGAGCTGCCCATTTAAACCCCAAGACAAGTACCAGCCTGGCAAGAATACTGGCCATCAGTTGTGGCTTTCAGATCTTTCAAAATTTACATTTGGAATGAAAGAAAACTCTCCTTTTTTAAAAAAATTCATTTTTTTTTTCTGTTTGTTACTTTCCTTCTATTTTTTTTCCTCTTTCTTTCATTCATTGTTTGAAGGTAGGGTCATTTATTTGGGTCAAAATAAACTTTCTACTAGATATTTTATAGATACCAGAACCTGCACCTTAAATTCACATGTAACATTCAGTTAGAAAGTTACTCTTTTAACAAAATGAAGAGGACATAATTATAGTGTGAGAACTAATACAGGAACAGAAAATAGCATAAGAAGGAAGGCCAGAGAGACCTCAGATTAGAAAAAGAAAAATTGAATTAATTGTCTGATGGTAAAAACACAGAAAAAAGATGCCCAGCAGAGTATAAGAACTTAGTGACAAAAATTTGCAGAGCACAATGAAAGAAAGCAAAACCTTGGCAATAGAGTTGAAAATGAGGTGGATTCTTTTTTCTTTTTGTATTAAATTTTACACATGATCTTAGCCAAAAGGCCGAGAAGCGATGTGTATTAAATTTTGATCAAGAAGTAATCTGGGGGAAGACCAATGAGGGAGGAAAAAGGAGAAATATATGTACTACTATGTGTAATACTTTAAACAATAAAAAAAGAGAAGTAAAACAATAATTTTTCAGAGGCAATAGGTTATTAGAACCAGAAACATCAAAGAAGCAATATCTGGACCAAAACAGAGCTAATTCTTAAGATGAAGGTTTTCTCCAGTTCTTCATCTTGATATGTGTGTGTATCAACAATATACTAAAGAAAAAACATATAGTTGTATTTCATAACTTACCTTGCTAACTTTCAACATTTCTGAGATTTATTTTTTTAGTTCAAATACTTTTATAAAAATAGATCTTTTTGGTATTGAAAAAACAAGTTCATTCATAAGGAAGCAACCTATGTCTATTTCTTTGGAAAACTTATCTTGCAGATCAATGTTATGCTCCTCAGGGGCAATATCTATGAACACTGTTTTCAGAGATTTTCAATCATTATGTGTTTGTTCCTCAAAAGCGTTTAATGAACATGCAAATGACATCTATACTATGTGGAGTGAAAATGTACATATCTGGCATTACTTCTTAAAATGCCACTTCACACATCTAATACAGCTAGCACAACACATGGCCTGTTGTTCCCTCAACTCACCATGCACTTTCCCAGATCTATAAATCTCTCTCCTCTGAAATGATCCTATGAAATAAAATGGCTGAGTTCAAAGATCACTACCTCTATGAACAGTGTCCTCTATTCCCTCCATCAGAAAATTATTCAGGAAAAATGCTCCTGAGGATTCACCGTGTAAATCAATAAACTCTTCAATAACATCATTAGTGTAGGCTTAATAATGGATGACTTCTCAGATCGTGTCCGTTAGTACAGGCCATGCTATCATCTCAAAGCATAGATCTACAATGAGCTAATAATTTACAGTAAAAAAGCATCTCTCTCTGACAGGTCAGCTTCTCTGGGGTAGTCAGCAGAGTACAGATACGCTCCTCAGAGACCTGAGGTTGTCCTGAAACGGACCTGGGAAAACCAAAGATGGCCAATATAACCATGGCTCCCAGAGAAGCCATGGTTACATTTTTTGATTTTGTAAATTTAGTTCCTCACATGATTTTATTTGAAGGATTCAGCAGCTTACAATTAGTTTGAAAACTATTGACTCAAAAGAATGAATGGGTTGGCTTTCTACTGAGTTTTTCAGAGATTTGGGGCAGCAGAAAAGTTGAGATTATGCTAGCCAAGAAGATGGTTGCCAATAACATTGGATTTATCATTCTACAGACAGTGAAGTTGGGATGGTGTTGACAAGCTTTTGTAAAAATCTATCCATTATAATGCATTCCCAAAATAAAAGCTATCCTATTCCATGGGAGA
>PVJC01052431.1:0-11176 GCA_004026665.1 Murina feae
GCAGGCCAGAAGGGAGTGGCAAGAAATATTCAAAGTGATGAATAGCAAGAACCTACAGCCAAAATTACTTTACCCAGCAAAGCTATCGTTCAGAATTGAGGGTCGGATAAAGAGCTTCACAGACAAGGAAAAGCTAAAAGAGTTCATCACCACCCAACCAGTATTATATGAAATGCTGAAAGGTATCCTTTGAGAAGAGTAAGAAGAAAAAGGAGAGAAAAAATTATGAAAAACAAATATATATCAACAAGTGAATCTAAGAATTAAGTGAATAAAAATTCTGATGAACAGAATAAACTGGTGAACAGAATAGAATCAGAGGCATAGAAATGGAGTGGACGGACAATTTTCGGGGGTTAAGGGTGTTGGGGGTGCATGAAGAGAATGGACAATAATTGTACACCTATGGATGAGGACAGTGGGGGGCAAGGACAGAAGTTGGGGTGGGAAATGGGAGGAGGGGAGCTATGGGGGAAAAAGAGGAACAACTGTAATTATCTGAACAATAAAGATAAATTTAAAAAAATAAAAAATAAATAAATAAATAATAAAAAGCAAAAAAAAACAAAACAAAAAAAAAAATATCCCATCTTACCATCTTTCTATTCAAGAAAATCTTTGCATCCTTACAAAGAGGGTGTGTTTTTCCTTCAAGTATCTGCCTCCCAGAACCACCTACAAAAGGGGGAAGTGGGACCTCTGTCTGGGATCAAAGCTTCCGAGTGCAGCAAGACCTGGCATTCTCCCTCCAGCTCCCCAAGGCTGAGCACTGGGTCGGCCTGTATACTGAGCTCCTCTCCTCCCTTACCAGATGGGCCATGACTTCCTCTAAGATAGTTTTCTTCTTCCCACCTCGCTCTATCCCCCTACCCATCCATCTGCCCCACCACCCATCTATCCTCTCACTCCCACACCACACACACACACACACAAAGCAGGGTTTGGCCATAACACCTGTAAGTTCCTTAAGATGGAAAGACACATTAGTTTTCTATGGCTGCGTAACAAATTACCATGATCTTAGCAGCTTAGAACAACAGCCATTTATTAGCTCAGTTTCCATAGGTCAGGAATCTGAGCATGACTGAGTTCTGTCCTCTGCGCAGGGTCTCACAGGGCTGCAATCAAGGTGTCGGCCAGGCTGGGATTTTCTCCCAAGCTCACATGGTTTTAAGAAGAAGTCATTTCCTTACAGCTTAGAACTCACAGCAGATTGCTTCACCAATGCCAACAGGAGAGTGTCTCTCTCCTCGAGACACTCTTTTAAGAGCTCAGTTGATTAGATAGGCCCATCCCAAATAATTTCCCTTTTGATTAACTCAAAGTGAACTGATTAGGGGCCTCAGTTACATCTGCAAAATCCCTTCAACTTTTCCTTGTACTATTGGTTAGAAGCGAGCCACAGGTAAGCCATGTGCAAGGAGGGAGAACTAAACAAGGTGTGCAAATGGGAAGGTAGGAATCTTGGGGCCATCTTGGAATTCTGCTTACCTCAAACAGGCCCTTGATGGAGGTCAGATAACTGGGGATGAGCATCAGTCTTTGTTTAAAGGCAACAGAAAGCATGGGATAGTTCCCCAGAGTGGAGCTCCAGAAAGCTCCCAGAATTATGGTTTAACTCCTGAGCCCCAGGGGTCAGTGCAGGAGGGACAATGAGTGACCATAGAGGCTGGACTCCCCACATTACAGTGTGTCATTACATCAGTATTAGATGAAGATGAAGATGACGATGGTGATGATTTTGAAGAAGAGAAAGAGAGAAGGAGAAGAAGGAGAAATAAGAGAAGGAGAAAGAGGACTGTTAATCTGAAATTACTTACATTCATTTCCTAGGGTTTTCATAACAAGTGACCACAAACTGGGTAGCTTAAAACAACAGAAACTTGTCTAGAAGTTTGGAGGACAGAACCCTGAAATCAGTGTCATTAGAACTACACTCCCTTTAACACCTGTAGGGAATCCTTCTTTGTCTCTTCTTAGCTTCCTGTGGTTCACAGGCAATCTTCGGTGTTCCTTGGCTTGTAAATGCATCACTACAATCCTCTGTGCAATCTGTGTAGTTCTCCCTGTGTCACATGGCCATCTTCTCATAAGGACATTAGTCACTTGGATAAGAGGCCCATCCTACTCCTCATCTCTGCAATGGCCCTATTTCCACATAAGGTCACATTCTGAGGTCCAGGGGTTTAGCACTTCAAAATATCTTTTTCAAGGAACACAATTCAACTCATAATGATCATATAAAACATAATTCATTGATAACTTCAGATATGGCTACATCCTCAAATTATATCATCAAAATGATCCCCCGCCTCCCTCTTTCTCTCTCTTTTTTTCCTGAGTGACCACAAAGTTCCCAAGATGACTCTCATTAGGCCAATCTGCTTTTCAAAACCAATGCTATGGCCAAGGGGATGGAATGGTGCTGAACACCCAAGATGGGACTGCATGCCCACCCACAGGTCAGGATGGCAGGTGGCAAGCACCACAAAACGCATATGGACTGTGAGTGGTGGGCTGGTGGGTGCCCAGGGAAAAATCAGGGACTATCATCAGAGGGAGGAACAAGGAAAGAAAAACTGGCAGAAATAACAGAAGCCCACCACACCAGCCTAGGCCTGACGGTGCAGGGATGTGGATTTGCAGTTCTGTGACGCAGTACTCAGTCCCAAGAAATCATACCTGTATCTATGGGGCTACTCACAGGGCATGGATTCAGTGATCACATATGCAAAGAGCCACCTCCCAGCATGGTCCTTCCATCTCCTTGAACTCTGTCATAATTCTCCTCAGATCTCACCAAAATGAAGAGTCATTCTCTGAGGGTTGGCAGCTCATTGTGCTAGTTGAAATCACCCATTTCCCTCTCTCTCTCTCTCTCTTGAGAAGCCTGTACTTACTGCTCCATCACTAGTAATGACAACGAACATTTTTGCAATCTCAGTTTTTATTGCAAAATGATTGAGGACCAGTAAGAGTAAGCTATGCTACTGAAACTAAGGAAATTCTGCCAAGCTAATGGTGATTGGATAGGCAGTCTTATGGAGGCAGCATAAATATATATTCTCCTCCAAGGAACTGACTGAAATTAAGAATCTATCACCACTACATTTCAGACAAAATATATCAAAAGCATAGCCATGATATTATCATTTGACAATTTTAGATCTAGTCAAATGGATATGGCCCCGGGGTGAAAAGAAGCTGCTCCATAACTAGACTGTGGTCAAGAATAATAAAAGTGAGGTCCTCTTTGTTCAACATTTTCTCCTTCCCTGAAAGGACACTTGATGGTAGCCTCGGGGCCACCACTGGCCAGATATTAAGTCTCTCCCAGTTCCAGAACCCTGTCCCAGGGCAACCCTCAAACCAGATCCACCACTTACAGCCATATAGATTGCATACAGCCCAATTCTAGGGGGTTGTTTTCATGAATAACATGGGTGGTACAAGGCATAGCTTGCACAAATCATCAGTCACTTCATTCCAACCTCAAATCAATTTATGAGAGGTAAAAATTTCCCACAGATGTAATCAGTCATGAGTCCACCTTGCCTAGATGAGACAGGAGCAAAGGAAGTGTGGTCAAATGTATTTGGATGATCTTAAGACTAAATCAGAGTTCCTCAACTTTGGCACTATCAAAATTTGGGGCCAGATCATTCTTTGTCTTGAGGGGCTGTTTTGTACATTGTAGAGTATTTACCAGCATCCTTGGCCTCTGCCTACTAGATGCCAGCAGCATCCCTCCCTCAGTTGTGACAACCAAAATTGGCTCCAGATATTGTCAAATGTTTCTTGTGGGGAAAAACCATCACCAAGTTGAGAATCCCTGGACTAGATACATAATATGCGAATCACATGTAAATCTGAGAGTCAAAGGTCACACATATGACATTCTAGCCAATAGGGGGAAAGCCTGCAAGAGGTAATGGAAGTAGGAAAAGAGAAAGGAAATTAAATTCCTGCTGCCAGTAACAATACAAGCCCAGCAGATGTTGTTGGAAACCTAGTTAGAAGATATTGTAAACCTTAATCAGATCCCATACTGCTCCCCCAGCAGGAGCTCCCCGCTAAAAAGTCCTAGAAGTCAACAAAGCCCAAAACACAGGCAAAAAGAGCACATAAACCACAGGTTGAGACAAAAAGATGCCCCTCCAACACCAGTCATTTCCACAAAGGTAGAAAAAAATGAAATCTTGAAAATAAAGACAGCTGGGAAATCAAGATATCTTGTAACTTTTCATTATGAAAATTTCTGCAGAAAAAGCAGAGAAAATTGCACAATGAACTGCCATGTACCCAGCATCAAGCTGCAAGAAATTGTTCACATTTTGCCAACCTAGTTCCATTGTCCCTACCCAATGTCCTTTTCTTCTTTTCTTCCTTCCCATCTTCCTTCTCTCCTTCCTTCCTTCCTTTCTGGAATCTTTTAAAGCAAATGCCAGACATCATGTCATTGCATACAACACATCAGTATGCACTTCTAATCTAAGAGTTTGGCTTGGTTTCTACATAACCTCCATGCCGTATTTAACAGATTTAACTTGAAGTAACTAGAATTCTTGCAAGTGGAGAAAAGATCTAATTGCCAGCTCAGAATCTTTCCTACTAGTGCTATTCGAATTTGAATTTGTATATGACTCACCTGGGGATCTGATTAAAATGCAGATTCTAGTTTAGTGGGTGTGGGTTGGCCCCTAAGAGTCCATATTTCTACCAAGCTCCCAGAGCAACCCCCAAAACAGAGCCACCACTTACAGCCTTATATATTGCTGCACAAGGGGGCCTTACATAAATTGATTTGGGATTGGAATTGATAAGGTGTTAAATTTCTATTGTGCACTGGGACACCTCTTCAATGCCCAATTCTAGGGGGTTGCTTTCATGACTAAGATGTGGTTGACATTAAAGGTCCATGGACCACACAAAGTATCATAAGCTTGAGACTTAAAGCAACAAAATGTCTAGAGGTCAGAAATCCAAAATCAAGGTGCCAGCAGGGCTGTGCTCCCTCCTAAGGTTCTGTGAGCAAATCCTTCCTTGCTTTTTCTGGTGGCTGCTAGCATTCCTTGGCTTGTAGGAGCATCACACCAGTCTTTGCCTCCCTGGTCACATTGCCTCCACCTGTCTGTGTCCTCTTCTCTTCTGCTTCCCTTTCTCCTCCTTCTCCTCCTCTTCTCTTTCTTTCTCTCTTTTTCTCTCTTTCTCTCTCTCCTTCTCTCTCTCTTTCTCTCTCTCCTTCTCTCTCTCTCCTTCTCTCTCTCTCTCTCTCTCTCTCTCTCTCTCTCTCTCTCTCTCTCTCTCTCTCTCTCTCTCTCTCTCTCTCTCTCTCTCTCTCTCTCTCTCTCTCTCTCTCTCTCTCTCTCTCTCCCCCCTCCCTCCCTCCTGCTTCTTATAAGGTAACTTGTCTTTGGACCTTGAGCCCATAAAGATAATCCAGGATGATCTCCTTATCTCAAGATCCTTAACATAATCACTTTTGCAAAGACCCCGTTTCTAAATAAGGTCACATCCACCTGTTCTGGGGATAAGAACATGGTCATATCTTTGGAGAGAAAGAGCTTATTACAGGGGTAAGAGGAAAAAGTGAAGTGAGGAAAAAATGCAGAAGCAAGGACAGGTCTTGTTTTAGTGACAGTGGCTAGTAAGTCAGGCCCAAGGTACAACTGTGTGTCAATAGGGTTCCCACCAGAACTCAAGCGCAGCTCATCTGCTTCTAGCTCCTTGAAGAGATAGCATTTCTATTTCTGACAGCAAATTAAAGGAAGAGGCGGGGATGAGAAAGCCCATTCTCTGTGGGCCTAGTTCCTAAGGAATCGTGCCTCTGCCTTACAGCCATTCTCAGTCTTATTCAAGGATAAAGCGGTTTATTGATGGCCATAATTAAAAAGCAATGTCAAAAAGAAGTAACGTCAGCATTTCTCATTTGCATTTACACATGAGCAAGAGCAGCTTAGTAAAATGGGTGCACTAGGGTTTTAATTTCTCCATCCAGAGAAGAGCTGCCACTTATCTGGTGCTAGTGTTGGGGTCAAGCCTCATTTCTAGAGTAGGAATTGATAAGGTGTTCAATTTCAATTGTGCACTGGGACACCTATTCTCATTTCAATACTTTAGTTATCAACAGATGGTTCCCCATTACTAGACTTGGGGTGAATCTGGTTTGGAGCTCCCTATGGACTGTTTATCCATCAGTGTCTTTGTTGTGGTTTTGAATGAGCTTCTCTGCTCAAAACTGAAGCATTGGGTTGATTTAAGGTGATTGGTTGACTTGATTTGGCAGTTGTTCTTCCTTGCTGATTTCATACTAGCTGGTTAACAAGGTATTTTCTTGTTTGGTTTTGGGAATGTGAACTTAATGAGACACGGGACTTCTCAAATCAGAAGGAAAATTAAGATACATTTATAGCTTATATGGTAGATTTAATAAATGTCACATAGTAGGTCCTCAAATTATTAAGTAAATGTATGAAAGTATGTCAATGCCCAAATGGACTATGTACAAATACAGTGTGTCTCAAAAAAATGTGTTCACATTTTGAATAATTATAAAGGCAGCATTTATTCAAGTACATTTCATTTTCAAAATTTAAAGTATATATACATTTTTGGAAGACCCTGTATATATACTATTACACCTGAAAATTAGTAGTTAGAAGCTGAGGAAATGTTGGGAGAGGGAAGATCTTATTAAGTCATTAAATTATAGCATTGTTTATTCTAATCCCATTAAAGTATTTTTTGCCAAATGGACTTTGGTCTAAATCAAGTTCTGCTTTCTATTTGTTCAGATTATACCTGGCCATCTGCAAAATGGGGCAGGGGAGTGGGAGGGATTTTACTAAATTCAACAAACATCTATTGAATGCCTAGCAAGGGTAAAGCCCTATGCTTTGTGCCAGGGAGATCCAAAATTAATGAGGCACCGCCCTATTCTCAGCCTTGTCAGAGAAAAATGGTTATAAGAAACAGAAATTCATCCACACTAACTCAAGGGAAAGGACTGCACTGCAAGGCTCTGATAAGCAAACTCATGGATCTGAGAACCAAATTAAAGGCAATTAGACAAGGAAAACTTCCTCTTTCTGGCTCTCAGCCCCATGGACTTTATCTCTGCTTCTCTCACTCGTAGCCATCTTTATCTTTTTGCTCATGGTCAACCACTAGCTGATTAGCTACTGTGTCTCTTGGTTCAAGTCTTGAGAAAGAGGGAATTGGGTTTTAGGTCAACCAATTGAATATAGGGAGGAGACATCACATGGTACAAATATGGTGCCTGAACCGCCTTTCAGCAGTATATGTGAGTAGGGCGATTGTGGGCACTGCAGGCACACCACAACATATTTTTTCTGTTTTTAACTCTCTCCTCTGTCCCCTAGCTAGAAATATCATGAGACAATCTAGGATAGTACTTGGCTCAAAATATTTGAAAAAGAGAAGGAGAAAGAAAGGAAAAGTTAGACCTAACTCTAGACTTCCTGGTTTCCTAAATTCACTCTGAAAGTTTGAGAAATAAATGTCAGTTCCTGAGAACCAACAGCAAAACATTTTCTATCTGGGTTTGTTCCCAGACCTGAAATGCTTGGCTGGGTGAATTTACCCACACCTTGGCGTAACTGATATTGTGTGGGAGTCTGCATTGTACCCTGATTAAAGCAAAATTAGCAAGCAGCAGGAGTCTCATTCATGAGGATAGCTCATCCTACTTCCCAAACTGCATAATTACCCTCATCACCAGACATTGGAATGACACAGATGACAAACTCTCCATGTGACACAGCCAAAAAGGCCCTTGGAAATCATTATCCTGGCATGTTTTACAAAAAGGGAAACTGAGGCCCAGAGTGAGCACGAGGAACACAGGAGCCAAGGTGAACCCTCTCCTCCAGTCCAGGCCCCCTTGTGCAGCATCATACCGCAGTGAAGGCAGCACCTCCTAACCCAGGTGCAACCCGCCCCTTTGCAGCTTCCAGAACTCCAGGTGCAACCCACAGGGTACCCTTCATATGGTTTTTCCAGCTAGGTCCCTGGCTGTCTCCAGAGGAGAAAATGAAATTTAAGTACACTGTGACTGTTGGTCCCTACAGCTGTTGGTTTCTCACCTTTTCTTCTCCTCTTCATGTTTTGCCCACATTTCAGAACTGGCCCTTGGCCAGGATAATGAGGCTCAAGCATCAGGTCATTAGTGGTCCCCAGCTGCTGGATGGATTTAGAACATGCCTTTAAGTTTCAAGGTGGAAATAACCCAAATATCACAGAGATGGTCTCTTTGTGCAATTACTGAGACTAGCCAAGCCACAGAATGAAAGGGTTATGCTCCCTGAGCTCATTTTAGCTTAGTTGTTTGAAACTTGGGTAACATTGCTTTGAGGGAGAAAGGGATTATATGATTGGTTCCCCAAGTAGTCTACTTAACTGAAATTATAATTGACCTCTGGATCCCAGGGCACACAAGCAGCATCCTTAAGGTACAGCAGGGGAGAATTTCTCTATCCATGGCGTCCTTTGCTTTCTCCCATTCCTTCTCCCAAGTCCTCCCAGTGACTCTGGAATCCCAAGCCTTCCCAAGTACTGGAGTGAGCCAGGTTTTGATGACTGCCTGCCCTCCCCCTGGTTCTGCAGTAATGGGACATCTGCTAGAATTAATGCATGTATGTTAACGACTAACACACATGAGTGAGTGACTAAAAGCCTCTGAACCAGTTCTGACGTTGTCAGTGGGCTCTAAAACCAGCTGAAGAGCTTGTTAAATGCAGACTCCCAGACCCCATGCCAGAAATGAGGATTCAGCAAGGGCTAGAACTGGGGTCAGGAGATCTATGGGGTTTTATATATATATATGTATACACATGTATATATGTATATATATGTATACACATGTATATATGTATATATGTAATATGCATATGTATATATGTATATATTTTTTTTATTGATTTCAGAGAGGAAGAGAGGAGAAAGAGAGAGAAAAATCAATAGTGAGAGAGAATCACTGATGGACTGCCTCCTGCATGCCCCACGCTGGGGATCAAGCCTACAACCCAAGCATGTTCCCTGACCAGGAAGCAAACCTCCAGGTTCATAGGTCCACACTCAACCACTGAACCAAGCTGGCCTGGCAGGAATCTGTGTTTTAACAAGCAGCTCAATTGAGTCAAATGCTGATGGTAGAAAACACCATGGAGAAATGCTACAGTAAATGAAATGGCAGGTGTTTGTAATCCCAGGGTGATTTGCTTTTTACCGGACAGGAAGATAGAATAGAATCCATAATGATGTGGGTGTTGTTGTTTTTTTTAAAAAAGACAAAGTAGCCCTGACCGGTTTGGCTCAGTGGATAGAGTGTCGGCCGGCAGATTGAAGGGTCCCAGGTTCCATTCCGGTCAAGGGCATGTACCTTGGTTGCAGGCACGTCCCCAGTGGGGGGTGTGCAGGAGGCAGCTGATCAATGTTTATCTCTCATCGATGTTTCTAACTCTCTATCCCTCTCCTTTCCTCTCTGTAAAAAATCAATAAAATATATTTTAAAAATAAATAAATAAATAAATAAATAAATAAATAAATAAATAAATAAAAGACAAAGTAGAGCTGCTCCCTGGATGAATTATCTCCGTGCTGCCATTTCATCTGCTGGAATGTGGCAGGGCGCAGCCAGGAGAAAAGTCAGACACTATAACAAGAAGAGGGCTCGCTGTAGATTTCAGAAGGCTTCCATGATTCATCTGTGAGGCTCAAAATGTTCTTACCCATTTTGGCCTCTACCTACCAGAAACAAAGTACTCCCACTCGAGGTAGTCAACCCCCACTCCTGAGAGATAGTACAGCAAAGAAATTAAAAGTACCGCTGTAGTTCAACACCATCAGGCATCAGGCATTGAGAAATGAAAGTCAAAAGCACAATGAGACATCACTTCACACCTACTGGGTTGGTCATACTTTAAAAAAGGGTAAAATAACAAGTGTTGGTGAGGATGTGGGGAAATTGGAACCTTTGTACATTGTTGGTAAGAATATAAAATGGTGCAGCCACTTTGGAAAATAGTTTGACAGTTCCTCGAAAACCTAAATGGAGAGTTACCATGTGACCCAGCAATTTTAGTCCCCAAAGAATTAAAATCAAACAGATATCTGTACATGAATGTTCATAGCAGCATTATTCACAGTAGACCAAAAAAAATGAAAATAACCCAAATGTCCATCACTGATGAATGAATACACAAATTCTGGTCTTTCCAGACATGGAATATTATTCAACCATAAAAAAGAATGAAGTGCAAAAACATGCTACAGAACAGATGAGCCTGGAAAACACTATGTTCAGTAAAAGAAACCAGGCACAAAAAGCCAATATTGTATGATTTCATTTCTATGAAGTATCCAGAATAGACAAACCCATAGAGACAGAAAGTAAATCAGTGGCCAATAGGGGACAAGGGAATGGAGGAATCTAAACTAATAAAAGCGAAATAGTAAAATTAACCGTTTCTCCGAGACAAAGTAAGCCACGCCCACCAGCCAATCAGAGCGGCTGTATGCAAATTAGCCCAGCCAACATGGCAGCCGCCACTCACGGACCTGAGTAAATGGCAGTTTCCATTGCGGCAGGAGCGAAAGTGAAGCTACGCCCGCTCAGCTCCGATTAAACTGGCTCTAGCGAAACACAGATTTGAAACAATGTAACAATCAGAATCTTTGGGAGCTGAAGGAAAGAGCAGCCGGGGCCTAACCAGTAAAAGTAACAATTGTTTCATTATAGACGCTGCGAAGTGAGGTAGAGGAGGTTTCGTTAGTTAGAAGGCCGCCTTAAAGAAACAGTGTATCAATTATAGAAGATAAACAAACGCCAGGCCTTAAAGGAACAGTATCAATTATAGGAGATAAACTCCAGAACCTGCGTCCAGCCAGCCTTGCTGGGACATTGGATCAATGGGAGCTGTGGGCAGCCTTAAAGCCCATCACCCAGGCTGGCCACAACCCAATGGGGTGAGGGACGTTCCTGGGGGATTTGGCCAGCCTGGAGACAGTCATTAGCCCTCACCCAGGCTGGTCAGGCACGCCAGCAGGTGGGCATCCCCCAAGGGCTCCCAGACTGCGAGAGGGCACAGGCCGGGCTGAGGGACCTCCCGAGTGCACAGAGCGGCTGCAGGGCGAGACAGCGCAGGACCCAGGACCC
>PVJC01052432.1:0-11139 GCA_004026665.1 Murina feae
AAAAAAAAAAAAATAAAAAAAAAAAAAAAAAAAAAACAGCTACTATCTCAAAGTTAAATACTTTTGGCACAGCCAAATCTGGAATATATTTTCACTCCCTGGATTTTTTCCAGGAGAAAAGTCAATTTTCTTGACTAAAAATGAAGTGCCACTCGGCACATAGACACGTACTTTAAGGAAGTCAGCTCCAGGATGAATGAAGTAGGATCTGTTGCCATTGGGGATGCATAAAAGGAGGTCTTGTTGTGTGCTTCAAAAACCTGGAAATAAGGGGGATTTCAAAGAATTAAATTAATAACAATTGACATTTTCATAAAATATCACTAAACCAAAAGATTAGCTTTATACAATGAATAGTTTAGACACATCTAGAACTCTAATTGCGGTAGTCTATTTTATCCCATTTTTCGCCTCTTAAAAATAAATTTAAGGCATACAGAAATATATACAATTTAATATGAGAGTAATATATAACAAATAAATATTGACACTTCTAGTATTAGAGTGAAAAATTGAGCACACAAATTTGCTTTCTTTTTGAAACCCTCTAAAATAATAGAACAGAGACTTAAGACATAAGAGAAGATGGAAGAACAGGAGGTAATAACAACAAAATTTTAGAATAGATAGACTAGTTGTGGTAGCATAAACTACCTGGAAAACTGTAAAGGATAATGCCAAAAATAAATCTCATTTATTCAACAAAATCCTCCAAAGGCTTAGGAATTCATGACACCAGTTAATTTTAAAAATGACTATTCAAACCCTGGCTAGTATGGCTCAGTTGGTTATAGTGTCATCCCATGAACCAAAAGGTCGCTGGTTCAATTGCTGGTCAAGGCACATGCCCAAGTTGTGGGTTCTAGTTCCCACCACGGTGTGTGCAGGAGGAACCAATGGATGTGTCTTTCTCACAGTGATTTTTCTCTCTCTCTCTCCCTTTCTCTCACTCTAAAAAAAAATCAATAAAAACATATTTTTAAATTATGATTTAAAAATATATCCTGAAATAAGGAGGATGGCTTATTAGATAAAAGACAGTCTCTAATTTTGGAGGTGTACCAAAAAGAGTTGATAATAGAATACCAAAAATAGAGAGATTAAGCATTAAATGTTTACTAGATTCTTAGACCCCCTATTCACTCTCTCTACTTAGGTCTCAGAATACCATCAATTGCTAGACCTACTGCTTCCATGTAGAAGTTTCAAAGGGTCTTTTTTGGAGAGACTGACTACTTAAGAGGATAGACTTAGAAGATACTAACATTGGAGATTCACTCCGAAAAGATCCAACCATATCACCTACATTAAAACTCAGACATTAAAACTCAGGGTGCACAAACCCAAACTTCACCTCAGACCTTTTAAATGGCTTTTGCAGCCCCTACTGTTAAATGGGAGCAGCTGATGAATAAAAACAGATCCAGAGACAGAGAATCATCACTCAAAATGTCAAAACTCAGAGGAAAGGCGGGGGTGGGAGGGGGTAAGGGAGAGAGATCAACCAAAGGATTTGTATGCATGAATATAAGCCTAACCAATGGACACAGACAATGGGGGGATGAGGGCATGAGGGGGGGTGCTAATGGAGGGATAAGGACACATATGTAGTACCTTAATGAATAAAGAAATGTTTAAGAAAAGAAAAAAACAACAACAATCTTCTATATATATAAAAATGTAAATGTTTGTTTGTTCAAAATCTCAAATCTCTGAAAGTTCTTCACTGATTGCTTTGAAGTTTGCAACAACATTGCATTCAAATATGTGCATGTTTATATACCTACATTATATAGATGTCACACCTTTGACAGGTAAAAACATGCTTTTTTTGAAAAACAGCACTATCTGTTGGATGTAAAAGCAACACATGCTATGAACTTAACAATATTATTCAGTCTAACATTCAAAGCCAGGCAGTCACATACAAGTCCGTTTACACTGTTGTGGAAGCAGATAAAACGGTTAGTTATCCAACAGAATTTTAGAATTCACTCGATCTGCCAGAGATGTCACCGCACATACTACAATTGAAAATCAGCGTGCCAATTATCATGTTGCAAAATATCAACCAGCACGAGGCTGGGCCTCAGGCTGGGGCTGGGCTGGGGCTCAGGGTGTGGGCGGCCGCCACTGTCACCCCCACGCCGGCGGCTGAGGGCTCATGGGAAGTGTGGCTGGTGAGGGTAGGGGAGCTTCCTTGGCTCCTTTTTTCTCTGGCTTTCCGGCGGCTTGGCAAGGGCCCCTGCTGGCAGGAGTCCAGAGCGGCTGGGCTGCTTCGGGCACGGGCACGGGACATGAGGTGCAGGGTGCGGGGCATGGGCAGCCAGTGGGGAGCAAGAATGCAGGCTGGTGCTGGGGGGCCCGGGCTGCAGAGGCGCATGTGTGTGAGACCAGACCAGCCGGGCAGGGCGGGGGGTGGCGTGCCAGGGGCAGCCACCCGGAAGGGCGCTTTGTATACCCACAAGCATTGTGCAATTAAACATATTAGAAACATGCGCTTTCTCTTTTCTTTCTTTTCCATGTAACCAGACTGAGCCATAGCAACAGCTAGTATAAAATAAATAAATAAATGTCTCTTCTAATTTAATAAGTAAATAAATCAATAAATAGGAGCAGCAAACAAAAATCACCAACATCTGAGTAAAGCCTCTCATGCAAAAGATAACAACCTGGGGGGAATTATACAAAGAGAATAAAATGCAAAAATCATTAATATATTTAAAGAGATAAAAGATAATCTATTGCCTCCATAAAGACTGAAACAGTGCTGTTAGGAGCATTCCCAAAACAAAGCAACAAAAGAGCTCTTTGAAATTAAATACATATTACAGAAGTGAAAAATTCAGTAGAAGTGTCGAAAGATAAAATTGAGTAAAATTCTCATAAAGAAGACCAAAAGGATATAAAAAGGACACTTACAAAAATGATTAGAACAACTAGTTCAGTAGGTCTAATATTTGAATAATAAAAATTACATAGCAAACTCTGTAATTTTACATTCTATTGTCATTAATAAACATTTAGATCTTCGTTTAAAAAAGAAACACAGAAAATGAAGAAAGAAAACAAATTTTTCAAAAATGTCTCAGAATTAAAAGAAAATTTATGCTTTTTCAGATTGCAAAAAAAAAATCAGAGAAGTAGATTAAACTATACTACACTAAAGTATATTAGCATAAAATTTCAGTGCTCTGGTGACAAAAAGAACAGGAAAATTCAGGTTACATACCAACAATATCATCATACTTCTAGAGCCACAACTGGAACCTTAGAGATGTATAGCAATAACTTTCAAATACTGAAGGAAGGAAGTATGTAACCAGCCAATTTCGAAATTAAATGTGAAGGGAAAGACCATTTTGGACATGCAGCATTTTGAAAGTTTCTCCCCCTTCTCAGAAATCTATAGGAGGATGAGCTTCACTAAAATGAAGGTGTAAACCAAGAAAGAGGAAGAAAAGAAGTACAAAACTGCATCCTTACTAGAGTTCGGGGAGTGGGGGGGGGGGGGATAGGAATTCCCAGATGATTATCCGAACATTTATCCGAACGTCCTTCCGGATAAAGCCACCATGGTGGGAGCCAAGGCAGGGGTGGTTAGGGGTGATCAGGCAGACAGAGTGCAGTTAGGGGCAATCAGAGTGGTTAAGGGTGATCAGGCAGGCAGGCGAGTTTTTAGGGATTATCAGATAGGCAGGCAGAGGTGGTTAGGGGTGATCAGGCTGGCAGATGAGCAATTAGGAGTCATCAGTGAAGTTAGGAGTGATGGTGAAGTTTCTATAACAGCTTTGCCCCAGAAAGCAGAAAACAACTCAGACTTGAGTAGGGCAGAAAACTCTTCAGAAGGGATTTCTTCAGGAAGATGAAACTGATAGAACATCTGATGTATCTCAATGCCTTGAGAGAATATTCAGACAATTATGACCTCTAGGAAAACAAAGGCATGCAAGGAAAGCAAAATTAATGAGGTTCTCTACGTGGCTCACCTTTCAATGTGTGAAACTCTATTGAGAAGATGTGGGCTAAGAAGTGGCACGTGTGCACTGGAGAACAGGAATGGTGAAAGCTAAAGCTGCAGGTTCCATGGCTGGAAGTCAACAAGCCATGCTTAAACTGATAAATCAATGAGTGGTAATAAAGTTTGTGACTTAGACATAGAACTATATCCCAAAATAATCCACCGAAAGTAAGAGTAGGGGGACATAGACTACAGGTTTTCACAATTCTTATAAAAACTATTTGTCTGTTTATACTTTATGCATGTATAATTTGATAAAAATTAAAACTAAGAAAAGCAATATAGCAAGTGGTTACTTCTAGAGATTATGAATATATACCAATAGAACATATGAGTGCACCAGCTTCCTAATGTGAATGAATATGTGTAGCATAGGATGACTTTCCTAATGGTGTCATACACGGAATTATTAAGTGCATATCTCAAAAATAATTTAAATGAAAGTGAAGATGAAATGATCATATCTCCAGCAGCCTAAGAGTAAAAGTGAACTCCATTTCCTCTCCTTCCCTTCTAATATACTCACTACACTACCCCATATTTCTTGACTCAGAGTATTATGCCACATAGGTGGGCGTCTGCATTGTTCCATTACATGACTTACAGGGATAGATGATTTTGGCTTTCCAGTGAGTTGCTAACCCATAACTATGGATTGGATCTGGTACAGCTGTTTTACAAAGAGCATTTGAGAGCCTCTGAATGGAGACGTAACCTTCAAGCATTAGAATGGTGGAGAAACAGCAGACAGCCCTGCCATCGAGCAGCTAGTGGCATTGAGCTGCTGTGTAAGCTTAGGATGCTTACACTTAGTGAACTTTCATATGTTGGTCTCAAATATGATTACTACATATTTCAGCTCTGCTACCCCACCAATATGTAAATTTTATGTTAATGTAAATTAAGAGACTCTGTTGGGTTGATCCTGATAAGATGTGCTGTCCCTCACTGAATGATGTTGGATCTGTGGGTTGAAAATAATACGGTGCTGTGGTAAAAACTGGATTTAGACTAAGTATGCACACTCTGTGGACATTTTCTGGAAAACTGCCTATCTATAATAATAAAAACATAATATGCATAATAGATGGGACAGCCAAATGACCTTCCAGACAACCTTCTGAACATCCTTCCAGATAAAGCCACCATAGTGGGAGCCAAGGCAGGGGTGGTTAGGGGTGATCAGACAGTCAGAGTGCAGTTAGGGGCAATTAGAGTGGTTAAGGGTGATCAGGCAGGCAGGTGAGTTTTTAGGGGTTATCAGATAGGCAGGCAGAGGTGGTTAGGGGTGATCAGGCAAGCAGATGAGCAGTTAAGAGTGATCAGGCAAGCAGGCTCGTGGTTAGGGTCAATAAGGCAGGCAGGCAGAGTGGTTAGGGGGCAATCAGGCAGGCAGGTGAGCGATTAGGAGCCAGTAGTCCTGGACTGTGAGAGGGATGTCCGACTGCCAGGTTAGACCCAATTCCAGCCTAAACTGGAAGTCCAACATCCCCGGAGAGGCTCCAGATTGCAAGAGGGTGCAGGCTGGGCTGAGGGACTCCACCTCATGCACGAATTTCATGCACCAGGCCTCTAGTTGATTATAAAGACATATGTAATACTTTAAATAATAAAGAATTTAAATTTAAAAAAAGAATTTAAATTTTAAAAAAAAATAAGAAAAAGCAAAGGAAGTAGTATAAAATTCTCAAAAAAAATAAATATATGCTATTAGGCAATTTGATAATAATAAAATTATGTGCTTTGATTATTTTACCATAAGTTAGCTTAATGAAGTAACTCTTTATATCCAGCACAAACTTCCCGTAAGTGGGAAGATAATGATGGCATAAATGAGGCAATGATAGGGGGACCTTGAGTTTCATGAGAACATTGGTATATTAGTATGCTAGAGCCACCATAACAAAACCCCATATCCTGAGTGGCTTAAATAACAGAACTTTATTTTCTCACAGTCATGGAGGTTGGAGGTCCAAAATCAAGGATTGATTTTTTTGTGAGGGCTCACTTCTTGGCTTGTAGATGGTCAACTCTTGCTTCTTCTTTACATGGTCATCCCACTGTGCACATTCATCTCTTGTGTTTCTTTCTGTACATCCACATTTATTTTTCCTTTTAATGAGAACAAATTTTATAGAGCTCATTCTAATGACTTCCTTTTACCTTATTTACCACTTTAAAGGCCCATCTCCAAATGCAGTCACATTTTCAGATACTTCAACATAGGAATTTTATGGGTCACAATTCAGTCCAAAAATATTGGGAAGAAGACAAACTGAGGGATCATAGAAAAGCAATAAATGAGAGGTGAGAAGACACAAAAGCCAGGCTTGGCATCCTTCCCAAACCAGTTTTAAGTTGGCTTCATTCTTTGTTTCCTCTTAACTGTCTTCTTACGGAGCTCACAGAAAACCTGAGAGTAAAAAACTAAAATAAATTCTTGGCCTCATCCTCCAAATCCTGAAAGGTATGGGGATTATGAAGCAAAACCATGAATGGGAGAAGAGAGACAGCTATATTATAACTCTCCAGAATGTTGGAGTTCGAAGGGCAGTTCATACTAAGGCATAAAAACTAGCCCTTTACCCCTTGACCTTCAGCCCTTCTGTAGAATATATCCTGCAGTTCTCTCTCTCTCTCTCTCTCTCTCTCTCTCTCTCTCTCTCTCTCTCCCTCCCTCCCTCCCTCCCTCATTCTCTTGCTCTCGCTCTCTCTTCATTTTTAGTCTTTATCAGCCTCATGAGCCAGCAATGGGGATCCTCCAGACCTTTTCATAAGAGGAGTTATACATGGTGACAGAAATTATACAATTCTGAGCACATTCACATGTCCATAGATTTAGTGCACATCACTACCCTATTCATTTATCCCCTAAGATAAATGTCATCACTTGATTTTCAGTTTAAACTATTCAGAAGTTATAATGTTTTAGATTTCAAACCAAGAGTTGAAATATGTGCTCTACTGATAGCAATAAAGACATTTGTTAAATATTTTAAAAATGTATAGCATACACTTTGACATTTATACACTTATAGCATTTGCTGAATTTTAGGATAGAAAGATATTTGCTATGAAAAAGTTTACCACCTTCTGCTGTCCTATGATATTCATATCAGGTAAAATGGAATGGCTAGCATCTTAAAATTACCAGTAACCAGTTTTTTCTGGTGAAAATTTATAGGAATATAGTTTTCCAATTGCAGCAATTTGCCACAAACATTTTAAATGATTTCATATATTAAACCCATAAAATTGAAGAGAATTATATCTCTGTCAAGTACAAATGTTATGGTTGTTTTTTTAAAGTAAGTATTAATCTCTGGCAGCATAATTACCTAGATATGCAAATAGTAGATGATCCATGCAAGTGAATTAACTCCCAGTTAATATATTTGTGACAAATTCTCTTCCTGTTAAATTGTTTATATTTATTTCTTGAGAATACCATATGTTCTCTATTTCAATTTTACACAATTTGTGCATAACACCAGTTTCCTGTTGCCAGGTATTTATATGGTGATCTACAGCTGCAACAAACTGAACCATCTGGGGCCAGCAGCCACTGTATTTCACTACCACATCACAAAGTTGTTTTTGCACCTCAGAAAATATTAATCAGAAACTCACTATCAGGTTTCTAACCTATGATCAAATATAAGTAACTGAAGTCAGCCATCATATATATGACTGATTCTCTCCCCTAAGTTTCATTTCTGTTGCCATGACTTCAATTTGGGAGTTCATTAACCCATTCCTGAGTTTTTATCACTCTTAACACATATCCTTAGTTCAAGGTCTATTCAATCCTTGTACTAATTGGTTTTGTATCCAAAAGTACACTAATCCTGATACAGTACTTCTGTAATCACATTACTTTCTACCTACTACTTGGTTTTCCAAAAAACATCCACAATCAGTTTCAAAACAGAACACACACTCTAAGCTCTCTGTTCAAGACCTTCTGTTATAGACTGCACAATTGTCCCTGTTCCCCAAATTTATACCTTGAAACCATAATCCCCTGTGAGATGGTATTTGGAGATGGGCCCAGGGAGATAGGTCATGAGGATGAAGCCCACATGATAGCATCAGTACTCTTATAAGAAAAGACAGAGGAGAGTCTGGTTCTTTTTCTACTCTGTGCCTTATGAGGATACAATGAGAAGACAGACATCCACACACCAGAAAGCAGGCTCTGGAGCTGTCACTGAGCTTCCAAGCCTCCAGAACTGCAAGAAATAAATGTCTGTTGTTTAAGCCACCCAGTCTCTGGTATTTTATTACAGCAACCTGAGAAAACTAAGACACACTCCAAATACTATATCATCATTTCAATTCAACTTTTCAGTTGCCCAACCCAAAACATAATTCAGATCTTGTTCTACAATGGTACCTACATATATAGTATTTATAATCCATGTTTTTCTTTATTTTTCTATCAACCTAGAAAATTCTCATATCAATATTATCTATCCTATACATTGTGCTCATAAATAGAAAGAAGTAACGTTATAACAAATCAGTCTACAGAGTCAATCCAATCCTTATCAAAATACCAAAGAACAAGTCATTCTAAAATTTGTATGGAATCACAAAAGACCCTAAAAAGCCACAGCAATCTTAAGAAAGAAGAACAAAGTTGTAGGTATCAGAGGGCCTGATATCAAACTATATTACAAGGCTATAGTAATAAAACAGCATGGTACTGGCATACAAATAGACACATAGATCAATGGAACAGAATAGAAACCTCAGAAGGAAAACAATGCCTATATGACAATGAGGCAAAGATAGTCTCTTAAATAAATGGAAAGCTGGATGATTACATTCAAGAAATAAACGTAAGATGTAAGAAACCAACAAATTCCTAGAAAGAAACATAACAGTAAACTCTTTGACATCACTCTTAGCAATACTTTTTTGGATATGTCTCTCTGGGCAAGAGAAACAAAATTGGGACTACATCAAACTAAAAATTTTTGCACAATAAAGGAAACCATAAACTTACTGAATGGAAGAAAATATTTGCCAATAATACATACAACAAGGACTTAATATTAAAATATATAAGGTACTCACGCAACTTAACACCAAAAAATCAATCTGATTTTTTAAATGGCAGAGGACATGATTAGATATTTCTCCAAATACTAGTAGAACATACAAATGGGCAATACATATATGAAAAAATGTTCAGAGTCACTAATCACAGAAATTCAAATTAAAACCACAATGAGGTATCACCTCACACCTGGTAGAATGGCTATTATCAATAAATCAACAAGTATTGGCAAGATTTTAAATAAAAGAGAACCCTCATGCACTGTTGGTAGAATTGTAAATTGGTGTAGCCACTATAGAAAACAGTATGGGCCAGCTGATATGGCTCAGTGGTTGAGTGTCTACCCATGAACCATGAGGTCACTGATTCAATTCCCAGTCAGGGTACATGTCTGGTTGAGAGATTGATCTTCAACAGGGGATATGCAGGAAGCAGCCAGTCAATGATTTTCTCATCATTGATGTTTCTGTCTCTCCCTGTCCTTTCCTCTCTCGGGAATTAATTTTTTTTTGTTTTGTTTTGTTTTTTGTTTTGTTTGTTTATTTTATTGCTTAAAGTATTACAAAGAGTGTTAAATAAGTCTCCATTTTTCCCCTTGACCTTCCCCCTCCTCCCCTACCCCCCAGTGTCTTGTGTCTATTGATTATGCTTACATGCATGCATACAAGTCCTTCAGTTGATCTCTTAACTCCCCTACAACCCTCCCGAGCCTTCCAGTTGTAGTTTGACAGTCTGTTCAATGCTGTTCTGCCTCTGTATCTGTTTATGCATATCAATTTATAATGGTCTTTATTATCCATAAATAAGTGAGATCATGTGGTATTTTTCTTTCATTGACTGGCTTATTTCACTTAGCATAATGCTCTCCAGTTCCATCCATACTACTGTAAATGGTAAGAATCCCTTCTTTTTTTTTACAGCAGCATAATATTCCATTGTGTAGCTGTACCACAGTTTTCTAATCCATTCATCTGCTGATGGGCACTTAGGCTGTTTCCAAATCTTAGCTATGGTAAATTGTGCTGCTATGAACATAGGGGTGCATATATCCTTTCTTTTTGGTGTTTCTGATTTCTTGGGATATATTCCCAGAAGTGGGATTGCAGGGTCAAATGGGAGTTCCATTTTTAACTTTTTGAAGAAACTCCATACTGTCCTCCATAGTGGCTGAACCAGTCTGCATTCCCACCAGCAGTGCAGGAGAGTTCCTATTTCTCCACATCCTCTCCAGCACTTGTCATTTGTTGATTTGTTGATGACAGCCATTCTGACAGGTGTGAGATGATACCTCATTGTTGTTTTGATTTGCATCTCTCAGATAAGTAGTGACTTTGAGCATGTTTTCATATGTCTCTTGGCTTTCTGAATATCCTGTTTTGAAAAGTGTCTATTTAGGTCCTTTGCCCATTTTCTGATTGGATTATTTGTCTTCTTTTTGTTAATTTGTATGAGTTCCCTATAAATGTTGGAGATTAAACCCTTATCAGAGATAACATTGGCAAATAAGTTCTCCCATGTAGTGGGTTTTCTTGTTGTTTTGTTGATAGCTTCTTTTGCTGTGAAGAAGCTTTTTATTTTGATGTAGTCCCATTTGTTTATCTTCTCTTTAGTTTTTAGTGCCCTAGGAGCTGTAGCGGTGAAAAAATTGCTTCAGCATATGTCTGAGATTTTGTTGCCTTTAAATTCCTCTAGTATTTTTATGGTTTCCCATCTTATGTTTAAGTCCTTTATCCATTTTGAGTTTATTTTTGTGTATGGTGTAAGTTGGGGGTCTAGTTTCATTTTTTTGAATATATCTGTCCAATTTTCCCAACACCATTTATTAAAGAGACTGTCTTGACTCCACTGTATGTTCTTGCCTCCTTTGTCAAATATTAATTGAGCATATTGGTTTGGGTCAATTTCTGGGTTCTCTATTCTATTCCATTGATCTATATGTCTGTTCTTGTGCCAGTACCAGGCAGTTTTGAGCACTGTGGCTTTGTAATATAGCTTGATATCTGGTATGGAGATCCCACCTACTTTGTTCTTTCTCAGGATTGCTGCAGCTATT
>PVJC01052433.1:0-11133 GCA_004026665.1 Murina feae
CCTGCCTGTGCCCTAGAAGCCGCTAGGACTTAGGTAAATAAACCCTGTGTGATTCAAGCATCTCATTAACTGCTTTGTGTGTATTGTATCTTTGCTCTGGTCCAATATAAAACCCCTGTTCTTCGCAAAAAAAACCTGGGACAGTAACCTTGGACTCCATAAGAGGAGTAGCCTGGCCTGTCCATTAATACCCGTGCATTGTCAACCAGTTTGGGGATCTGGGACAAAGGTTCTTCATACAAAGGTCCCCTTTCAAAAAGGAATACTCTTGAGATGGTTACACTAGGGACTGTTTGTGTCCCCACCCAAAAATACGCATGTTGAAAACCCACTGCCCAACATGACAGTGTCTGGAAACAGAGCCCTGGGAGATGACTGGACCGTGAGGCGGAGCCCTGAGGATGGGTTTGTGCCCTTATAAGGACAGGCATAAGAACTTGGCTCCTCTCGAGAGCTGGTCTCTGCCAGGAGAACACACAACGAGAACATGGCCATCTGCCAGCCAGGAGGACCTTCTTTTTTAATATGTTTATATTGATCTCAGAGAGAAAGGGAGAGGGAGAGAGAGCTAGGAGCACCAATGATGAGAGTCATTGATCAGCTGCCTCCTGCACGCCCACTCCTGGGGATTAAAAAAAAAAGGCCCTGACTGGGAATTGAACCATCCATGACCTCCTGGTTTATAGGTAAATGCTCAACCACTGAGCCACACGGTGGGCCAAGAGCCCTTCTTCACCAAGAACCCAACCACGCTGACACCTGACCTCAGATTTCTGCCTCCAGAACTGCGAGTAAGCAATGTTTGTTGTTTGAACCACCCAGTCCATGATATTCTCTCAAACAATCTAAACTGACAAGGATGGATTAACTCAGCAAATTAACCACACGACCAAGTCAGATACTTATAAGACTGCCTTTTCTGTACAGGCTTATAAAGACACAAAGATCGAGGCAAGATGGAGTGGGAAAGGTGTACTACAAACAAAGTGGAGTGAAGCTCGCTGAAGGCCACTTCCACCCCAGTAACGAGTCTCGTTTGCTCGTGGCGCTACGCACACTCTCGGCCAACTAGCCTTGATTTACACACTGTATTCTAGTCACTCATTTAGGTTCGTCTCTTCACGAGATGGTTTATAGCAGCTCCTGAACCTGTGCTATTTCCTTAGGGCCCAGTGCTCATTACTGAAGCTTCCAGGGGCTGTTTAGGTGAAGGAGGAGGAGGAAGAAGGGTGGAAAGGGGAGCTGGAGGGGGGACAGGAAGACAGATACCAGAGAATGTCTACGTCACTGTAAGCATAATAATCTCAACGGCATTTGAAGTCACTGAAATCACTTTCAGATAAAGCCACAAGAATAATTTAACTTAAATACAAGATGAGAACCTGTCCAAAGTGCCTGGGATATTGACATGTTTTGTGTCATACTTTACTGCACTATTTTTTAACATCATCTCTTATTTTCCCACACTTTTCATGATCCTTTGAATGAGGATAATTTTTACATTATGAATTAGAATGAAATAGACTTATAAAGAAAAGCACAGTGTAAGTATAAGCTGAGAAGCAATGAAAAAGTTTTCATCAGCTAATAGTTTACTAAGGTCACAACTTAATGTGTAAGCCAAACTTCAGTTTCTCCTCCTTTTTAAAAAACTATTTTGAGGCATACATTTTTCAATCCATATAAAAAGTATATAAGCTTCAATAAGCTCCATGCAGCTTGAAATGTTTTGTATCACCTTTGAATTATTGGTCTTATTTACAGACTTAGGAAAACATAGCTGATAATTCACATTTTTTAAATAAAATCTGGGGCAAAGATAATACAGAAAGCTGTTCTTAAGAAGCTACTAACTAATTGACAATTTTGCATGAAAAGTGGTAACTATATATTTTTGTTTTGTTGGTTGGCATTTAGAAAACCCTATTTGCAAAGAATATATATGAAGCATCTACTAAATGGAAATCAGGATATGTGAGGAACACAAGAAACCAAGACCCTTCCATGCAGAATACAGGAAACTTGATTACCATTTGGAGGTATTTTAGTTTTTATATACACAAATGCATACATACATATGATTTATAATTTTTAGTAAATTATTCCAGCTTTTGCTATAAAGGTGTGAAGCTGAAACAACCAACTAGTCAACAGGAATAGCAGAAACAAAAATCTGCCTAATTATCTGCCTTATAACATACAGTCACCATCCCTACTAGTCCCTCGACCTCATGTCGAGCAGAACCACAGCAACATGTCATGATGACAGGCAGGACAGAGAACCCTTCTGTCAGCTAACCATTTTCCTGAGGTGCCCAACCACATGTGTGAGTCTGTCAGGTCGCTGACGGAATGAATTGTTGAGAGAATATTGTAATACATATATATGTATATATTCATACACGGCACCTAGAAATATAGTATTAGTGTTAATAGTAGTGTGTCTCAAATGAAGTGTGGGCATTTTTTATATTTTTCTTTTGTTAAATGTTTGGTTTTTCATTTATGAGCAAGCACTGGCCTTTCTATACAAAAGAAATTCTAAAACAAATGTGGAACTTGGGTGCTCTACTTTTTACAAAATATTGTAATTTATTAAGTATTCAGGCAACCATGCTTGCTTTTCTTGTTTATGTTTTGTGCATGAAATGCTTTAGGTCATTGGCACTAGTCCTATTATCAAATACTTATATTCATCCAATTTTTTCCTATTAGCAGAAGCTGAGTAAGGGCTCTGGAAACAGACTACATACAAATATTGGTTCTGCCATTTGCTAGTTACATGATATGGGACAAATTATTTAATATCTGAGTGACCCAGTTTTGTCACCTATAAAATGATAATAACTGTATCTAGTTTATAGGATGAGCTGTGAGAAATCAGATAATCCATAAAATTACTTTGTTGGCATATAGGAGGTTCTAAGTATTAGCCATTATTAGCAATATAATTACTACTAATGGGAAGATATTAGAATTGCATGAAAATAAAAAGAAACTCAAAAAATACAATGACACAGGATATCCATTTGTAATAAAATTGCCTTTTAACAAATTTAGTGTCATAGAATTTTTTTTTCTCTCAACAACAGGATGACTGCATTCTATAGAACATTCTGGACACTGGGAGGCAGCAGGAAACAGACTCAAAAGGACTGGGTAAAAATACAAGGGTTAGGCCTGTAGCAACACAGCGCTGACTCTAAGAGCAACCCTTGTTCACAATCACTTCACGCTCTCGGTGGAAAACGCAGGTGACGCCAGATGGAGGTCAGTAAGCACAGACGCAGTACAGATCCACAGCACATTTCAGAAAAAAATTTCTGTTGTCCCAGGGTTCTTCTGACAACTTTTAAAACTACTGTCCAAACGTAATCAACATTTGTGTTCCTGGAGAAACTATTTTTTTTGTACTAAGAACCTGTTGCATCATTTGAAATTCTTAATTTCCTTTCAAATCAACACACACAAGTAGCTTAGTTCTTTCTGGAGTGTTTGCAGCCACCTCGTAGAGTGATTAAAAGGAAATATATGACACATTTCAGCTAAAATCAAAGCGCACAGTAATTTTCACATTCCCAAATGCCCACGTTAAATCTTTTAATAAATGACTAAAGAAATAAGTTCAAAGTAACCAGAAGAAAATCCATGATTAATAATGTTAGAAATTTCCAATCTCATTTTAATTTTTATGCTACACTTTCAAAAACACGGGATTGATACTTTTAAAGTTATATTTGGGGTAGCAACATACTTCGCAAGTAAAGCAAAGAAGTGGTAGTTCCATCTCTGAGATAATACCATCTCAGTCACTGCTAACATGAGACTATGTTCAGACATTTCCAAGACCACCAAAAAGCTTTTCCTGCCCAAATCTAAAAAGTTCCTTCTAGTGACATTTCCTGCCACGAATTAAAGTCTTGTTCTTGCACGTCTCCTTCGTCTAACCTCAAGCTCCTGCCCCTGCTGGGCTCCACCGGAAAATGCGCTCCGTGAGATCTCACAGGAAAATTCCTGTAGGGAAAGGCTGTCTGACTACCATGACGACCAGCCCTGACCTCGACTGCTTAGATATTAAAATCCACACGTGCGTGATGTCATTCCAACACGAGAAGCCAATTAACAGCTATTTGTCCCTGCAGTTTCTAAGGTGTGGGACGTTCACCCCTGGTGATGCGAGATCAGAACGCTGCTCAGACAAGGAGCCCACAGGCGAATCCCCACAAAGTCGAGAGAGAGGCGCTGCGGTTTCTAGGGGCTGGGCCCGGCTGGGCAGCTTCCCGTGACCTCCGAGAAGAGGCCTGTGACCCACGTCGGCCCAGCCGCTGAACTCGGACTGACCTGCACCTCTGTGCTGGCCACCTTCTTCCCAAGCAGAAACGCAGTGCGAGTGTTCTAAGATTTTACACTAACTTTCCAAAACAACAGTTGTTTTTCCACTCTTTTTAGGCTACTTGCTTCAGGTGCCTGTTGGAACTCCCTCTCTGTAAAAGGCTTCTTATCAAGGGCTATTTAGGCGAAGAGGTCAGCCGTTATAGGGTTAGGGTTAGGCGAGCATGATAAGAAGGCAGTTTTAAATCCTTCGCCAGAGCCTGGGAAGGGTGCGAATGAGGAGGGGGCGGGTGTTTATTGCCCTCAAAGCACAGCTCCAGCTGCTTGGCATCACAGGAGACGTTTTTAAAATGTGCTAAAAGCTGAGTTCAAAATACCCTTAAAAAGGTTCTCTCTCTCTCTCTCTCTCTCTCTCTCTCTCACACACACACACACACACACACACACACACACACACCCTGGGAAAGGGACAGCCACCTTTTTCAAAACTCAGCTTTCTGAGCGATTGCTCACTTGCATAGTTTTCATGGGACCTCGCTCTGACACGTTGGTCACAAAAGATAAGACTCGGTCTTTGAAAACCCGAAACCCTCCAGAACCCAGCAGCCGTGCGTGACTCAGAAGGCAAACAGGCCCAGGTCTTCTGCTGATGCCTCCCCTACCCAGAGACTTCACCGCCAGGGAACACGTACTGAACAGGCTCCGCAGCGCGTGTGCTGGCCTGACTGCTCTGTCTGCTTTGCTTTAAGACATTTGGGACAGCTGCCATGCGGCTGAGAAGTGAGGGTGTCCTTGGTTTTCATGTTCTGGGAGAAGGGACACAGGGAGGCTGCCTTTCCATGACAGACGGCCCTGCACTGAGGGAGCAGTGTTTCCACGGGTGACAGCAGAGCGCATGGCCTACGCTGCTCCCGCCCGCGAGGTGGCCCCGTCCCGGGCCCAGAGTCCTGTGCTTGATTCAGACATCAAGGCGGTTGAATGCAGCCCTGAGCCAGGACCCCGCCTGAGTCGGTCCGGACTCCTGTGTCCCTCCACCTCGTGCTCTTGCTAACTCTGCAAGTCGGCAGCTGCGACTGGAAACTCAGAGCCCAGGTTTCAGGAGTAAAACTGCAAATGCATCATGCTAAGGGGCACGCATGCACTTCCAGGGTATTTGTGTGCATGTTCTAGTCAGCTTCCTTGACTGAGTTCAGATGCAACGGGCCCTTTGCTCCAGAATGAAAACTGGACAGGCTTCTCCGTGTGGGTCTCGGGCCCTGCTGACCCCGCCCTGTCCCGCTGGACACACAAAAGGGAGAGCACCCCTAAGCGTAAGACTTGGGACCACAGTGAAGTGAAATATAAGAGAAATGTACCGAATCAACACACTCTACGTCTCACACCGACACAGTGCTGTATGTCAACTACACCTCCAAATATAATGAGAATTTTTAAGTAAAGATATCGGAATGTAATAAAAATTAAATACCACGACTGGTATATACTACTTTTCTTTTTCCCACCAGCCCCTACACACTCTCAGAAGTCACACAAGATACAGCCGCCACCTCCACTTTTCCTGAGCTCACGTAGACCAGGCCCTCAGGGGCCGAAGTGTGCGAGGCCCGCATGTAAGTCCTGACACAACCATGTCCCCACTGAACTCATCTGAGTTACCCAGGAGTCTCCATGAGTGTATCAGGTGTTTTCCTGGGATGGACTGGACTGTTTACTCATCCGATCCTCCTGACTTTGGCTGTGCAAACCCACCCGGACACAATCAGCGGAAAGAGAGTAACTAGGGTGACCACGGTCTGAGTTCTTCACAAGTTTAATTTGTATGACGACAGTCATTTAGCAGGACATCAGCACAAATCCATTTCCTTACTTGAAGTTTTATTTATAAATTTTCACTTCCTGGCATTTTATTCTTGTTTAGTGATAGGCTTCTTTCTAAAAGTCACTGATATTTCTCGCTTCAACATAAAATTACACTCACAAAAGACTCAGCATAGAGTCTGCGCACAGGCTTACGGAGACACCCTAACGTTTTACCGAGTTTCATAAGTCCACTCAGTGCTAGGACAGCGATTCAACCTTCTCACGGCACACCAAAGCTCATTGGTAAAACTCTGTGCTACGCCAGAAAATATATTTTTTGCCAACCTGACAAAAAAAATGGATATAATTTTGAGTCATTCACACTGAACAGCTCTTGTTGAATTGGCTGTTCTCATTTTTGTAGTGGACCATCTGAGGGTAATGTATTAGGTCAGTGCCCTGGCCAAATAGTTCAGGTGGTGCATGTTTAAAAACTCTGTGGCTCACAAGTTGAAAATCACGCCTAGCAAATCAGAAACAGAAGTCTCGCTGCTCAGTCAGCATTGTCCCACAGTACTGGCAGGGGTTAATAAAACAAGAAAATTACCTTTAGTTTCTCCTTACTATCGCTTAGAAGTCCTAGAGATGACAGATTCTACTTCTAATTAGGAGATGAGAAAACCTAAAGTTAATTGTAAAAATTCAGATTAAAACTACCAATTAGCCCGGCTGGCGTGGCTCAGTGTCTGAGCATTGACCTAGGAACGAGGAGGTCAGGACATGGCATCGGTTGTGGGCTTGATCCCCAGTGGGGGATGTGCAGGAGGCAGCCAATCAATGATTCTCTCTCATCACTGACGTTTCTCTCTTCCTACCTCTCCCTTCCTGTCTGAAATCAATAAAAATGTGTTTTTTTTAAACAACTACCAATAATTCCTTAAAAATTATTCACTTCATCCTAAAAATATAATTATTTCAATCCTATAAAAGAGTAATATGCAAATTGACCCTAATAGCAAAACAACTGGGAATGACTGGTCACTATGACACACACTGACCACCAGGGGGCAGATGCTCAATGCAGGAGCTGCCCCTGGTGGCCAGTGCATTCCCACAGGGGAAGCTCTGCTCAGCCACAAGCCAGGCTGATGGCTGCCAGTACAGCGGTGGTGGTAGGAGCCTCTTCTGCCTCCTCAGCAGCGCTAAGGATGTCCGACTGCAGCTTAGGCTTCTTCCCTGCTGGCAAGTGGACATCCCCCGAGGGCTCCAGGGCTGGCAGAGGGATGTCTGACTGCCAGCTTAGGCCTGATCCCCCAGGGAGCGGGCCTAAGCCAGCAGGTGGACATCCTGAGGGGTCCCAGATTGCAAAAGGGCACAGGCCTGGCTGAGGAACCACCCCCCCACACACACACACACACACATGAATGCACAAATTTTGTGCACTGGGCCTCTGGTGTAAAATATAAAAAGACAATCTTCCTAATCCCCCTTTATGAGACTAAATTTATTTCTGACAACATTATTAGCCAGTTATTTTTTCAAGTGGCTTTCGTAATGAAATTACTGAAGCATTACTATTCATGAAATCACTCAAGCAGACTAGAAAACCTAAAGAATGTCAGAATAATTTTCTATCCACTCCCTGACCACAGTTTGGTGGAAACTTTAAATGGAAAGCAGAGCACTTAGGACTTGCTTGTTTTAGAATTACAACTCGGGCTAAAAAATTAAAGAGGGAGCTCAATGTCAGCCATGAGATGGAAGAAAGCAATACGAACGCTTCCCTCTTCATTTAGAAGTGTGTCCTCCTCCGATCCAATAGGAAAACAAGATACAGAACATATGCTCAGTGCCCTGGCCAGGTAGCTAAGCAGGCTGAGCATTGTCCCATGCACCTAAAGGTTGCTGGTTCAGTTCCCAGTCAGTCACATACCCAGGATGCAGGCTCCATCCCCTGGTCAGAGTGTCTAGAAAAGACAATAGATCCATGTTTCTCTCTCACATCAATGTTTCTATTCTCTCTCTCTCTCTCTCTCTCTCTCTCTCTCTCTCTCTCTCTCTCTCTCTCTCTCCCCGCCTCCACCACCCTACTCTCTCTCAACAAATCAATAACAGTTTCCCCCTCAGGCAGACTTCCAATATTTTTAAAGACATCCATATGTGTCCCAACAAATAGCATCACTTATTTCCACATAACTAAGACTGTAGTGTCAAGACCAAAAGATGTATGATTTGAAAATAAAGAAATATTAAAACCAAAAGTAGAAAATTTAACTTATTTTCATAAAATACCAAAATAGCATTATGTATCTAAAAAACAGCTACTGAGCCCTGACCAGTTTGGCTCAGTGGATAGAGCGTCAGCCTGCGGACTCAAGGGTCCCAGGTTCGATTCCGGTCAAGGGCATGTACCTTGGTTGTGGGCACATCCCCAGTGGGGGGTGTGCAGGAGGCAGCTGATCGATGTTTTTCTCTCATCAATGTTTCTAACTCTCTATCCCTCTCCCTTCCTCTCTGTAAAAGATCAATAAAATATATATATATTTTTAAAAAATAGCTACTGAAACAACTTCCATCAGAGATTTTAAAAACTAGACTAAAGAACATGGAATTTAATTTTTGAACTTAAGTTTCTCCACAAACACTTTGAATTTGGTTTTACTTTATGAGGAAAAAAACTCCAGTGACAATGTAATCATTTGTGTTACATTGATATATACCAGACAAGTGTATTTAGCCAAGTTGACCATTAATAAAGGCCAAATTAATTACATACCAATACATAACTGCATACCTGTATTACAATTATACAAATCATGTCTTTTTCACTAAAGCTCTGCTTCTTACTCTAAAAGCCAAATATCTATGAACTTGAATGCTTAAATATGAAGACAAATTCAAGGAGGCTTTTGTGTTTACACTAGAGGCCCAGTGCACAGAATTCATGCATGGGTAGGGTCCCTAGACCTGGCTGGCAATCAGGGTCAATCAGGGCCTTGTGGCTGCTGGCCCGGGCCTCCCTTCGTTCTGCCCCGATAGCGCACATTACAGCGAGCGATCTCCCAGTTAAACTCCCGAGGGGACAATTTGCTTATTAGCCTTTTATATATAAAAAAGATAACAAAGCACAGACTCTGTGAATATACATAGAATTACATAAATTTTTAGTCAATGGATGCATTTTTCTAATATGGGTAGAGGGTAACTCACTAACTTCGTTAACATCAGCTATTATATCTACCGTAATTTTTACCATGCAGAGAAAAAGGTCATATACTATCACTTCAAAGTGACATAAATTAAAACTTTATCATGCATCCAAACATGCAGCAAAACATTAAAACTATAATCACTAATTTTTAATTAAAGAAAGAGTTTGCATTTATATCTCAATACCTTTAGACATAACTTAATCTGGTCTTGCCCTCTTTCCATTCTCATCCTCTGACCCCCACCAGCACATATCTGTGAAGGAAGCCCGCAAAGTCTCCATGTCCACAAACCCAAGTTCGTGCCACTGCTGCCTAGAACGCCTGCACCCCCTCACTGCCTGGAGGAGCCCCTCACCCCATCACTCAGCCCCGCGCTCCGTATCACCTCCTCCACAGCCTTCATTTCCCCAGAATCACGGGCAGCTCGTCTGTGCTGAGAGTTTTAATCTATGCTTCTCTAAGGTATGCTGACTATTCCTCGGGACCAGGATCTGTCCCCCAAAAGAATCCTCTTTGAGCCCAACATAGTGCCTGAGGTAGGCCCTCAACAAAGCTGTGAGGAGAGGAGAGGAGAGGAGAGGAGAGGAGAGGAGAGGAGAGGAGAGGAGAGGAGAGGACAGAGGAAGGAGATACAAAGAAGGCAGTTAGATGTTATTTCCAATAACTCTACCATTTTTTTAGGAAAATTACTGGAAGCACAAATGATTGTTCGTCCTCTGTTTATGAACTACCACCAACATAACTCAGATCCTGGAGGCTTTCGGGGATGTGCTCTCACATCCAACCTCAGAGCAGCAACAAAGTGGGCAGGCGCTGCTCCTGCCTCTGCCTGGACTGCTGGCCTTTAAGTACATGGAAGCCCAGGGTTATTGTTTAAATAGCACCAGTAAATCTGGTGTCCTATTAGAGTGACTAGCTTTCTAACTGAAGAACAAAGCTGACAGGGAAGAAAAGCAAAGCACACCATTACTGAGGAGAGAGTGTGAAGCAGAACTTAACATTTCTCCGAGCAACTGTTTCCCAGGAACGAATGCTCCACGCTGCTGGGGCCAGAGACTCAGATCCTCTGGCTTTCAGAGGCCGTTCCTATTCCAGAGAGCCTTCCAAACAGGGCTGAGGCTAGGGGCTGGGGGCTGGGGGTTGGGGGATAAGGGCGGAGGGCGGAGGGCGGAGGGCTGGGGTTAGGGGCTGCTCCTCGTGCACCAAGTGCTCTCCCAGAACCGAGCATCTGGTTCAGTTTACATACTTCAGGGATGACTCTAGACGTGGAAATTAAACCTCGGCCACCCGCCTAGGCAGCTGTCTGCAAAAGAACTACGTGTCCCATCAGCAGTGGGATCTGCGCGGGCCCACATTCTACCTGCCACAGTGGCCTGTGAGTCACCCGTGACCCCGTCCCAAACCCAGTGTCTAAGGTCAGCTCCGGACCTCGTGAAACTTTCACAGTAGAGAGGGACAACAAACAAAGTGAGGGAGGAGGACTCTGACTCCAACACAACACGGAGGAGTCCTAGAATTCAGAGACCCTTTCTTCATAAAGACAACGATCCAAAGGTCATTTTGAACTTCCTTATATTAAAAAGTGCTTGTTCCATAACATCCCACTAAGCCTACTTATTAGTAAGACGTTAGAAACACTTTTTCAATGTGCTTGCAGGGTAAAGACAATTTCTGGTCATAGACTGAAGTGGAAAGCGAAACCTGCCAAAGTAATGGTAGGTCTTTGCTGCCACCATGTGGTGTGTCTGTGTTTTGCAGGTGTACTTTATTTTTTTTTTATTTTTTTTTT
>PVJC01052434.1:0-11134 GCA_004026665.1 Murina feae
TGTAAGCCCAGAGAGGGCAGGGACTATGTTTGCTCTGTCCATTAATGCCAGCATGATGCTTGGGACAGCAGACACTCAGTAATGAGAACTGACCCTTCCCTCCCTCCCTCCCTCCCTCCCTCCCTCCCTTTCTTCCTTCATCATCCCAGTTAAATGAATTACTTTTATGTGGCGGATGCTGGGCAAAGCAGATTCTAATGGGCAAAGTGTTGCTGAAAGCTCAGAAAGGATCCAGATCCAGGTATTTGAATTGAACATGGAATGGAGATGAGTTCATTTTTCAGCCACTTACAAGAAGGAGTGTCCTGTTTCCTTTGAGGCAAGTAGCCACCCTAAATCTAATTCTAACATTTTTCAGAGAGAGAGAGAGAGAGAGAGAGAGAGAGAGAGAGAGAGAGAGAGAGATGAGAGAGATGAGAGAGCACACCTTGGGTTTGGTTCTCCAGGGAGCAGCATGTTTCTGTGACTGATGGGTTGGTGTGTTGGACTCCACATAACTGAAACCAAACAGAGAGAGCCAGTTCAGACTTAGGGAGGAGCGAGGAGGAATGTTCCTCCGAAGAGCATTGCCTCACATTCAAGGACGTATCGACACTTAGAGTCTCCACTGTGCCTCACGTTCATGGGCATGTAGATGCTTAGAGTCTCCACTGCCATCATCTTGGGCCTGGGCTAGTCAATCCATAAAGTTAAATTTTAAAAAGCAACTCATCCTATTTATGTATGTGTGTGTGTGTGTGTGTGTATGAATTTTAATTATGGGCTATCTATCACTTTCTGGAAGAATTCTATAGTAAAATTTAAATCAATACATTAAATCCATTTGGAAACAAAATATTCTGGAGCTAAGATTTGTTATCAGGTTTTAATAATTTATTATTTTTTGATGTTTACCAGCATTTATTCCACACTGGCCATACGCCAGCCGTTGTGCTCCACACTGAGGTCCCTGCCCTCAGTAGCTTAGTCTCTCAAAGTGCGCATCTACCATGTCAGAATCCCTCAGGCTTAGCAGCAGTTCAGATGAGCCCAGCCACATCCCAGACATACGGTCCCAGCGTCTACAAGGGAGAATCCCAAAATGTGCGTTTAGAATAAGTTCTCCTCCATGGTATTCTGATGAGCACTGAAGGCTGGTGTCATTCAGTGCGGAAAACATGATGGTGCCAGGCGGCAGTTCGGCTTTCGCAGGGTCACAGAGCTTTGGGAATCCTGCATTAGAATTCCTTAAACACCATCGTTGCAATTAATACACATGATAGTGCCGTCTGACAAGAAGTAATGAACTCAAAATTTATTCTAGCAAAACAGTGTGACACATTGCACTCTGAATCCCCAGGCTCCATATTGGTGTTTAATAGGTTCTTAAAAATTCTTCCTTTCTTCGCTCCCTCCTCTTCCTTCCTCCTTCATTCCCTCCTTCCTTCCTCCTGTGAGAAGTCAGGTCAGTCTTGTGTACATTTTCTCAGTAACCTGTTTGGTTGGATGTGTGAGTTCCCACATTGTGAATGGACAGGAAGAATTAGCAAAGCCCTTTCACACACAGTATGTCCTTGGACAAGACAACCAATAACCATCACTGATGCCTGACTGTAGCCAAGTGTTTGTCAGTTACTGATCGCTCCTGGTCACCTTCATGATGTTTGTTCCATCAAAACTGGTGCTGATTTGATATTTTTCTCTTTGTGTAAGCGCACTGGTTCTTCCTCCCATAACTTCAGCCGGATCCCGAGGAGTCCTGCCTGTGAAGTTATGTGTCTGATGTGCTAAGTTAGATGTGTTTTCAAATCTACATTCAACACTTTGCAATATGAACACTGCGACGAGCTCCCTGTATACCACTCACAGGCACATCCATGCCATGTGAAACCACTGACCTACACCATCCCGTGGCCGAGGGTGCGAGCATAGAGGTCTTGGCTCAGATTGGCAGCATCTACACATGGTCCTTGGCTCTCGCCACAGCCGATGCCTCCCCACTGCATCTGGAAAAGGAGATACAGCTCCCCATCTCCGGACTTTGCTCCTCTTGGAGTCCTTCTAACGTCTTCTCCACCAACCCCGTGACCGCGTGCCTCTTCTTGTCTAAGGCCACGCTGAGCCCCCTTCTCTAGGTCTAACTGGACCATGCAGCATAGCCAGCAGTTACCTACCAGTCGTTGTTGCCCTGCGAATAGTAAGCTTCAGCACGCATATTTACTCCAGGAGTGGCTATTGAGCCACAGTGAGTCTGCTCTCCAATGTCTTGAGCCGAAAGCTTTTGCGATCAGTGGGCCGATGTGGGAATTCACCTACTTTAGGGATTCTTGTACGCCTATATTCTTGTAGGCTTTCTTTTGAGGTCTCTGTGATGAAAGGAGGGATTTCCCTCATTGTAAAATATTCTTGATATTTTTGAAAATAATAATACTTTAGGGGGAAAGTTCATCTGCTCAGGGCGCAGAGTATGAATTTCCACAGCTTCTGCATTTGCTTGCTCATGAAAGTCCGCTGACTTTTGCCCCATTTGGGCCGCATACAAAACCTTAAAGCTCCCCCCTCCAATCTGGGCAGGAAGTGGTGGCTGTGGTCACTATCCCTTCTTTATCCCTAAGTGTCCTAAGCGTGGGCTTAGGCCCTCGTGGCCAAGCTGTCCATCTGGTCTGAGACAGGCTGCTAATGAAAACAAACCCGAGTCTGCGAATCACTCTATGGTTCTCATGCTTGGACTCATAGAGGGCAGTTCTGGAGAAACACGCAGACCTGAGTATGCTGCTCTTGGCCAATAGGACCTCATGCAGCAATCTCAGGGAAACAGCATTGGGGGGAAGTGGGAAGAAAGTGGTTTGCCATGCAGAGCCTGGTGCCATAGCGAGAGAACCAGAAACTCCAGGGAAATGTTGACAGGGTCATGTGATACATGCTCCTCCCTGGGAGTCCTCTCCTCTCCTATAAAACCGAGGAAACAGATTCAATTGGTTAGAGGTATTCTTACTTTTTTGGCAACAAAATATTTTATTTTATTTTTAAAAATATATTTGTATTGATTTCCGAGAGGATGGGAAAGGGAGATAGAAACATCAATGATGAGAGAGAATCATTGATCAGCTGCCTCTTGCACGTCCCATACTGGGGATTGAGCCCACAACCTGGGCGTGTGTCCTGACTGGGAATTGAACCATAACCTCCTGGTTCATAGGTCAGTGCTCAACCACTGAGCCATGCTGGCTGGGCTTTTATTTTAGTTTTAATTAAATATTGGGTTGAGCCACAATATCCACAGTAGATAAAAACTCCGTTCTCTGGTTAATGAGGATTTGGGACAAGGGGCTCACTGCCTTCCCATTTCTAGAACCAGAGTGACATCATTTAAATAGCTTGCATTTAAATAGCTCACAGTGGCTATTTGTGAAAACTGGATGTGAGGGCCTGGGCTGCAGGCTCGGAGACCATTTATTCACAGAGGCAGTTGCTGTGCGTGGGCTGAGAGGAGAGCAGGGAAGTTGTGAGGCTCCAGGGAAAATAGCGCTATGGCCTAGACACAGAGAGGAGGTGGGGAGGCAGCCAGCCAGACCCCAGTGCGGACAGACTGCTGCCCACCTGGTCCAGTTAGGTCCCCAAGAAAAGAGGATGAACCGAGAGCTGACCCTCACGGTGGGATGAGCTCTGGGAAACCCACTCACTGTTGCCCTGGGCAGGCACAGGGCAGAGCGTGCAGAGAGCTGCTCACCTAAGACCTTGGCAGCCCCTGGCAGCGTGCCAGGCCTCCCCCAAAACCCACTGAATGGAGTCTGCACTGTGGGAGGTCCCTGTGACTGCTGTGCATGGTGCAGTTCCAGAAAACTATCAGAGGAAACACGCTTCCAGAAAGATGAGTCTGCGCTCCAGTCCCAGTTGTCTCATTTGCTGGCGTTGACCTTGGCCAAATCACATTCCTCCTCTGGACTTTCTCACCCACGGATGGAGGGTTCTATGGGGTGGAGGTGCCTCTAAGGCACCTTGGTTAGAGGTTAGCACCAAGGTTACTTCTGAAGCAAAGGCTCATGTTTAAACACACACACACACACACACACACACACGCACACACACACACCATTCCTCTGGTCAAGGAAAGAGGAAAGGAAGTGAGCAGGGGCTTGCGCTTTTGGTACAAGTTTTTAACATTCTACCTTGTGCAGTAAGGGAAACTTCCTATTTTCTGGGGGGCAAGGGAACATTCTGTTTTTAAATTGAGTGTTTCCAGGAAGATTTCACCATTTCATGGTACGTGGGAAGGACATAGGTTTTGAAGTGAAACAGACCAGACTTTGCCCGCTTAGTAGGTTATCAGCAATGGATGAATGAGTGAAGCCGTTTCATTTATTTCCTCTGCACACTGTCTGGACACTTTTCTAGGACTCTTCTCCCGTGGCGTGCTGGTAAATGTCTAACAACCAAATCTTAGCTATGGTAAAATGTGCTGCTATGAACATAGGGGTGCATATAACCTTTCTGATAGGTGTTTCTGGTTTCTTAGTGGAGGGGGGGGGCAATTGGGGAAAAAGAAGACAAATGTAAAACTTTAGACAATAATAAAAAAACGTCTAACAGCCGATTCTGAGCAGGGTCAGGGCAGAACCCCAGTTTGCCATGGTTCCTGATTTCTATCATATAAATAATCCCTCCATAGTCAATTTCAAACTACCAGCATGACATCACTGAACACAGGGAAGAAATATGCACCATTATATTTCTACCACACTGACAGCCAAAGCCATAAATCACCTCAAGGGCATAGAGAAGAGAGAGATGTAAAGTAATTAGATAGTGATGAGTTCTGAGCCTTTGTCACCTTCGTTTTTAATACAATTTATTGTAAGTTTGTATACTTTAGATTTTGATACCAGCTGTGTTTAACTGCGGCCTGAAAAATGATGCAGTTGGCTGCCAGGAGTCCGGTGCACTGGCCCCAGCTCACCACCGTGGAACACCTGCGTGCCCTGGAGGGACTGACACCAGCCTCACACTCTCTGTGTTTCCCTCTCTGTGGTGTGGGGAAGGATGGTGAGCTAATAAGGGCTTCCTTCGATGTAAATAACCGCATGACGGGCTGTGCTCTCCCCCTGCAAGAAGCTCCGTGATCACTGCTGCACCCTGTGAGTAGAGTTTTCACTTTCTTGGATGTGTATTAAGAGCGGTTTGTGTATTTGTCCCCTTCGCGGGGGTCTTTGCAAACAAAACTGTGGAACCCAGACGTCAGCTGAGGTTCCCTGTCCTTGGAGATCCAAGTGGAACTGGCTCTAGCCATGTGGCACCACTGGTGGGGGCCAGCTTCCCTTTTCAGGGACAATCAGTGGGTCCGTGCTGCCTGTCACTACTTGAGCCAATTAAACAGAAACAGGGTTGAATCATACATGAGCGTTTATTCCAGTCCTGCTGGCAGCATGGGAGCAGCAGATCATCCACAGAAATCTGCTCTGCATCCCCACAAGCCAGCTGCTTATATTGTGTAGAAGGATGAAGATTACCTGGGAAGTAGGCAAAGGGCGTGCCAAAGGGGCAGTTTACAGGGCTGCAGATTTGCAAAGGCCTGAGGATATGCCAAGGCTGGGGGGTCTTCAAAGGGTTGGCAGTATACAAAGGGCTGGATGTTTTCAAAGTGTTGACGGCTGTTCATCTGTTCATGAGAATAGGCAGCTCCCTGATGGGGAGGGTGGGCCACACTTCCAGGTGAGCTCCCAGGGCCCACGTGCAACTCCCAGCCAGGTTAGGATGCGCCCTCTTTAATCAGAATAAAGCAATCACAGTTAGCAGAGCATGATTAGTATTTCTTGCAATTATAGCTGGACCCCAATATTCTATTTCTGCCTGTCAGCTGGAGTGTGGTCATGTTTGCCTGAGGTCCTCTGGCTGAGAAGTCCAGCACAGACTTCATCCTGTGAAAGGGTCACTGATTCCCCACTGATGCCTGTAACATTCCAGACCTGGAACGCAGCCCTTTCTCCCCTCATGTCCTTCAGAATGTTACACACAGGACAGTTGAGAATGGAGCAAACCTTCCTGAGCCACAGGGCTATTGTTATTGCTATCTTTGTTATTGTCATCTATATAATAAAAGCCTAAGTGACTTTTACGGCGGAACAACCGTAACAACCGGTCACTGTGATGCACACTAACCACCAGAGGGCAGACACTCAATGCAAGAGCTGCCCCCTGGTGGTCAGCGTGCTTCCATGGGGGAGCACCGCTCAGCCAGAAGCTGGGCTCACAGTTGGCGAGTGCAGCGTCAGTGGCAGGAGCCTCTCCCTCCATGGCAGCACTAAGGAGCAGCGAGCTAAGCAGTAAGGAGCAGTGAGCAGATGGTTGGTAAAGAGCAAGGGGTCCTAGACTGTGAGAGGGATGTCTGACTGCTGGCTTAGGCCCGATCCCTGAAGGGAGTGGGCCTAAGCCGGCAGGTGGACATCCCCCAAGGGGTTCTGGACTGTGAGAGGGTGCAAGCCAGGCTGAGGGACCCCCTGCCCAGAGCACAAATTTTGTGCACTGTGCCTCTAGTTGTTTTATATTCCCGTGTGGTTCAGCCCTCATTTCTGTTTAAAGCTTCCCATCTCTCTTTTCTCTGGCCTCCAAGCCTGCAACTGTTCCATGAAATGAGTTTATTATACAGAGAAATGTGCCTCTTTGTGCTTTTTGGCATATTCTCAGAATCATTCTGTTTACTAATAACTATAGACCCTCATTCCCAAGTCTCCCCTTTGTCTTACATCAGGGTCCCCCAAATCCAACTAAGGTACAGAATGTAACACAAGGGACAATTTTAGTAAAGACTCACGGAGGGTAGCTTCAAGCTGATCCCACAGGGAGCTCTGGAATGTGAGCCTGGGAAGCTGGCCTTCCCCCACCTCACCCCACCCATCAGTCATTGCCTAAGCCCCACCCCCACAGATAAAGCCATTCTCATGGGCTACTTCCTCCAAAGAATAGCAGGTGAAGCTCATTTGAGGCAGCAGCCCAGGGAGCTGTGCAAGAGCCTTGGTTAGAGCATGGGCAGTGTCTGCTACAGTTTTTTCAGAGCAGAACAGAACTTGCCCAGGCTTTTGAAAACCTTTCTTTTTCCTTAATCATCTTTACAAAGAGAAGAGAGTGGGATGGTGATTTATTTCCCTCTGCTAGGAATGATATCACAGCCCTTGGATACTGTGCTGCTGTTGTTTGTGGGAGCCAGAGGCTAGCCATCTCCAGCCGCAATCCAGATTTACAAGGTCGTATTTGGAACTGATCATATGATCCCAAAACACAGAAGTCGAGAGGACTTGGAGCCCCAGCCCGTGCAGGGGCTGATGAGGAGGGTCAGCAAGTCCCTGCCACTCATAAAACGACTGTTCCCGGAGCGCTGGCTGGGCCCAGCCACTGTCGCCAGATTCAGCAGTCATCAAGAATGACATGTTCCACCCAGCTGGTGTGGACATTGACCTGTGAACCAGGAGGTCACAGTTCGATTCCTGGTCAGGGCACATGCCCGGGAAAGGACTCGATCCCCAGTAGGAGGCATGCAGGAGGCAGCCAATCAATGATTCTCTCTCATCATTGATGTTTTTGTTTCTCTCTCCCTCTCCCTTTCTCTCCAAAATCAATAAAAATATATTTAATTAAAAAAAAGAAATAGGTGACAGTGAGGGGTCTCCATGCCAGGGCGCTGTGCATTTTTGGAATTGTACCTGAGCGCTTATGAAGTAAAACGCTCTTGGCCATCCTGGGCCACCTACACTTCTGTCTCGAGGGCAGAACTGAGTCCGGAGTGCACTCTGTCCCTGGCACTGGGCTCGGGACAGAGTAGTTGCTCTGTGAGCATGTATTGAATGAAGGATGGAGGGAGTGCGTGTAAAATCCAGGAGCCTTCAGATGCGAGTGTGGATCCCGGAAAGACCAGGAAGTTGCTGAGAGCCATCAGCCATGATGGCCGTTGTTGTTCACTGCAGCTGGGCACCCAGACGTGTCTCCGTGGTGCCAGCTTTGGTGCGCGGCTCACTCTCTTCTCTTTAATCTCTCTCCTTTTGGAAACGTGAAGCCGCTAAATGTTTCCATTCTAGTGAGATTTCCAAAAGGAGAGAGAGAAATCTGATGGTGGGAGGCGAACAGTGTGAGACCCAAATATTACTTTGCATCTGGTCTGCCTTTGGCTCTCCAAAGAAACTCTGGAGCCACTGGTAGGAAAGTGCTCGCGGGAAACACCTTCGGGTTTGGGTCTGAGAGGACCAGTTTTTCTGTCTGAACGTGAAAAGTTTCCGGGGCATGGGAAGAAAAGTAAGTAATCCGCCAATCACATGCTGGCATTTTCCCCACGATCTGCCGCCTAAAGGCACTAAAAAGACTGGGCACCATGTGGGTGAGGGAGGTGAGTGCCTACTTGGGATGGTTTCAGACTTGCTCCTCTTTCTCCTAGAGCCTCTGTCCCTCAACTAGCGGTCCGGAAAGAAGGACCTTAGCCCTATGGTGCCAGGCTGTATTTCCTGTTAAAAGTTGGAGTATCTTGTCCTAGCTGGTTTGGCTCAGTGGATAGAGTGTCGGCCTATGAACTAAAGGGTCCCAGGTTCGAATCTGGTCAAGGGCATGTGCCCCGGTTGCAGACTCGATCCTTAGTATGGTGTGTGCATGAGGCAGCCACTCAATGATTCCCTCTCACCACTGATGTTTCTCTTTCTCCCTTTCCTTTCCTCTCTGAAATCTATAAAAATATATTTTAGAAAAAGATGGAGTATCTTGTGGGAAGCCATCCAGCTCACAAGAAAGAGAATTGGGATTCCAAGCCAGGTCCTTGTAAATAGGAGCAGGCGCCTGTCTGGGTGAGTCAGGCGCAAAGGGGAGCGGGTAGCAGGGAGAATGCCTGCAGGGTTCCCGAATCCCAGCACCTGGCTCACATCCTGCTGCTCGCCCAGGGGAGCCCTGGAAGCTAAGATCCATGATAACACAGGACTTTTGTTCCTGGGAAATGAAAGATGGGAAATGTGTAGAGCAAGCATGTCAAACTCAAAGGGCTAACACAGGCCAAATAAAGGAGGCATGCAGCCTGCGGGCCGTGAGTTTGACATGTTCGGTGTAGAGATTCAAACTTGGGGCTCCAGCAGCTTCCGTAGGAATGGAAGGGCTTAGGCTAAATAAACATGAACCCATGTTTCAGTGCTGGGGCCCTGCCCGTGCTGGAGACGTAGGATCCACCCAGCCCCTCCAACACACGCGGAGTCACGTCCTCACACGTTGTCTGCTAAAGGCTTTGTCCTAAAGGACTCAGCTATAAGGCGGTTCTGTCTACCTCTGTTTCATCCACGTTAAATGCTGATGTGGCTCCATGTTCACATCTCTGAAATGAGGATGTGAAATATAATCAGTGACTGTAATAATTTAATTGGCAGTTTTGCTTTCTTAGTAGTTTATACAGTGATGAGTCTTACAGTGAACTGTGTCTGAGAGATAATGAAATGGTATAGGATTTCTTGGTAGAGTTACCCAAAGATGATCTATGTTTGATGGATTCCAAATGTATTGGAATAATGACAGCTGCTTCCAGTTATTGAGAATGTACAAATTCCCAAGCGCTGGGTTTGATGGAATAATACAAAATAACTCATATTGATCAAACAACAATTGGCACAGGATTTAGTCATTCATTTATGTGCGCCATGAGATGAAAAAGGTGGAAAATCGCTGGTTTAGATGGTCGAACCTGCGCCTCTATTGCACACTTTCGGCTCTGTAGGATTGTATGTGGATCAGACAGCGATGGGTAGAGATCAAGAGACAGATAGAGGTTTTCATGTGCTTATTTATGAATACTGTTCTCTTACCTCATTTCAAGAACGGGGGTGTTTTTTAAGAAATTTGATTTTTGCTCTATACCAGGGGTGAGGGACCTTTTTTTCTGCTAAGGGCCACTTGGATATTTATAACATCATTAGAGGCCCAGTGCATGAAAATTCATGCACTCAGGGGGGTCCCTCAGCCCAGCCTACGCCCTCTCGCAGTCCGGGACCCCTTGGGGGATGTCCACCTGCTGGCTTAGGCCCACTCCCCAGGGACATCGGGCCTAAGCTGGCAGTCAGACATCCCTCTGGCAGCCCAGAAGCCTAAGTTGCAGTTGGACATCCTTAATGCTGCCGAGGAGGAGGGAGAGGCTCCCACCACTGCCACTCGCAGCCATCAGCCGGGCTTGTGGCTGAGTGGAGCTGTCCATGTGGGAGCGCATTGACCACCAGGTGGCAGCTCCTGCATTGAGCATCTGCCCCTTGGTGGTCAGCGTGCATCACAGTGACCGGTCATTCCTGATCATTCTGCCTTTAGGGTCAATTTGCATATTATCCTTTCTATTATCTATAGGATAGGATTCTGGGCCATACAAAATAATCAGTTTAAAAAAATTAGCCTGCTATATTTGGTCAAACATTTAACTCACCCCAGACCACATGATTTTGAGGGCCTTATAGGGCCTGAGAGATAGAAAGGGGTGGGTGGGGGAGGAAGGACTGGGCAAGGAGCAGAGGAAGGGGGAGAGAGGAAGGGGGAGAGGAGTGGAAAAGAAGGGGAGCATATAGAAAAGTGGGGTGAACCACAGAGATGGAAACCGCCATGTCAGAGGAGGAGAAGCATCCTTAGAGAGGCACAGAGAGGAGAGAGTCAGGACAGAAGGGAGGACTGTCCAGCCACACAAACCTGGTTTCCACCCTGGCATCAAGTTCAGTGTAAAGAGTAAATTGAAATCTGCAAGAGGCCAAAAAGCATTTCCTCTTCTCAGGTGCAGGAACTTCCTGCATGCGTTTGGCTTTATACATAAACTAGGGGCCTGGTGCACAAAAATTTGTACACTCGGTGTGGAGGGAGTCCCTCAGCCCAGCCTGCCCCCTCTCACAGTCTGGGAGCCCTCAGTGGATGTCCTATGATGGCCCCAGTCTGCCAGGTGCCTTTTGTGTGTGTGTGTATGTGTGTGTATCACCACTGGGGACCTGCCCCCAGCCGCATCTGAGGCTCGGAGCAGTCCTCCTGTGTGTGTCTACCTGCTGGGGGCCTGCCCCCAGGCACACTGTGGAGGCTTGGAGCAGGCACCCCCTCTATGTTGATCTCTCAGACTCTTGCCCTCCCCTGCATGTTGTTCTCTTTTTTGAGCTGTGACCAGGGCTGGGTGCTGCCT
>PVJC01052435.1:0-11147 GCA_004026665.1 Murina feae
AAGTGAGTTACTTGATTTGACAAGACCAAGACTCCACAGGTCTCTCACTCTATCCACTCTTCTAGTGACTATAATATCCGTCTCAGACAACCCTGATGTATGGCTAGTTAAATCATCACCGTTTATTTTAGAAATATTCGTATTTTTGAAGTCACTTGGGCTTTCCAGTGCCTGGATTGCTGTTCAAAAAGAAAAAACCCACAGCTTAATCCCTACTTTTTGTTTAAGGAGATTCTCCTAGATTACTGGTGTAATACAGTGATATGAAGGATTTTTTAATATTTTTAATTTGTTGAATATCTTATAATCCTAAATACAAAGTTTTGGGGACAAATGTGTAGAGTTTAATCTCAAATCACTTGATAAAAACCAAAGAACACAAACTATCCAATGGCCAATTACATAGGAGAAAAGGAATAATCGACTTAATTCTGATATACTTCAGGCTTCAAAGATCATAAATATGGTAAATATCTTAATGGTCACATCAAATTCACTAAAAATGAATGGCAGATAATGCCAGAAACATAATCCTAAAAGGTAATTTGGTTTACTTACCTTCTGTTTTCCTATCCTGTCACTTTCTTGTCTACTCACACTGACCAACAGTTCTAAGAAATATATTAAACTAGTGATAACTCATGCATCCAAATTTTAATATAAGTGGCTGTAAGTTGAACATTTTGTTGTTCTAAAATTACATAAACACCATCATATCTTCAGATAATCAGCTTTCTGACCAACATAACTTTTAAAGGATATTAAAAGCAATTAATGATAAATGTATCAATAGAGATGGTGATAACTATGATCCTGTTAAAGTATTGGGCACTTATTATCACTGATCTAATCCAAAACTACTCAAATATCAAATATTAGTAACATTACCATAAAAATGAGTGGATGCTAACAAATACAAAATATAATAACAATAAATATTGTAAATATTTATTCCTTTCAGTTAGACTAAAACAATGCACCTTAATCTCTATCCCAAATTATACCTGGCAGCTAGGTAAATCTTCCCCAAAAAGGTGATGCTGAAGAAGGCTGGTGATTCTGAGGAAAGGTAAGCAGAAGTCCTGCAAGTATTTTTCCATGGATTCAGAAGACCAAGCAATAGGGTTAACCTAAAGTTAAAAAAAGAAAACCTGAATAATTCATTCTATAATAGATATAGCTTTAAAATTTATATTCATAATGGCAATAAAATCTAAATTTTTAGCTAAATAACCACTACATCTAATCTTAGAGAAAACATACCATTGCACACTCCTGAGCTGCTTCTTCATGGTATAACTTTCCTTTAGATAATTCACTTATCACAAAGCTCAATAGCACTTTATAAGACTTTTCTGCATCACACGTATTCTAGGAAAAATTAAAATATTAGTTATCTCAGTTACTGAATTTACAAAAAGTTAACATTGAAAAGAACACTTTTTAAAGAGTACAGCATAGTTAAGATTACATTAGAGGCCTGGTGCACGAATTCATTCACACTGAAAGGAAATTAATTAAAAGAAATATTTTAATATCGTTATTCACCCTCTCTATAATAGAAGTATCAACCAAATTCATGACTGACAATGACAGATGGAAACACACACATGCGATTGGCACCAGCAAGAACTTTATGTGTATCACATATGTGCGAGTCAACTTAGCTTTTTATAGATATAGAATATATTTGCTTAATTAGACCTGATGTTGCTAAACCTTTTCCAGCCCAGGGAAGCACCCCAACTTCTCTTTCAGGTAATTGTGAGCAACAGAGCAGTAAATATCAACACGAAGAAGATTATTATTGTAGGGAGATTATTATTATGCAGGGAGAACAAAGCAGTGTCTGACTATATTCTGCACGGTGAGAAAACCTGAAGTCATTTTCAAGGTCCACCATTTCTTACTTTTTTTCAGTCAGGTCAAGTTTCTAAATCTCTGTTTTCCAGCTAATGAAAAGAAAATAGGATTCCACCGAGTCTCCCATCTACCTACTCCAGGACTTCTGTGATGATCAAATGAGATGAGGCACAAGAAAATGCTTCACAGACATTTGGTTAAAGTGTGAAATGTTTCCGTCTGGCTATAAAGCAAGTCATGTTCCTGGGCTGAAGAAATTGCAAGGAAGCTAGTAGCTAGAGAGAAAAAGCCAGCATTGCTACATGACATCATTACCCAGATGGTAGGATACTTAGCATATTAGCCTTTTATATATATAGATTATTTATCAAGTATGTAAACTTCAATTCCTCAAAACCTATACATTTACACAATGGAGTACTACTCAGCTGCAAAAAGGAAGACAATTTATGTTTTGCAACAGCATGGATGGACCTGTAGAACATTATACTAAGTAAAGTAGGCCACACCAGTCAGAGAAAGACAAGTACCATGTCATTTCATTCATATGTGGAATTTAATGAACAAACTGAACTGACAAGCAAAATAGAGACAAAATCATAGCAGGCAGACAGCTCTGGTGTGTGTGGAAGGATGTTGGGGGGCCGGTGTAAAGACTGACCAAAAAAATTAAAAGAACTCATGAACATGGATAATAGTATGATGACTTAGGGGAGAGGGAAAAGGGGTAGAGGTGGAAGAGGACATGGGCGGGAGATAAACGGTGATGGGAAAGAGCAAAGAAATCCTGGTATAAAATCTCTTTTAACAGGCATTCCAAAGAAGAAGAAAAATATGCTAACTGTAATGATCATTTTTCCAACACAACTGAACTTCCTTATCAAATTATCTCTATAAGATTCTTTTGAAAAATACATATTTTTATTGCCCTAGGGTAGATTCGATCTAGCAAAAATCAGTTTTCACTGGAATTATTATACCTGAGGATAAAGAATTATAGGGTGGGTTGGAATAAATGAGGCTCAATGAAGAAAGAAAAGAAGGAAAGGGATAAGAAGAAAAGCAGTAAAGGAAGAAGGAAATGAAAAAAAAAAGAAGGAATGAATGATACAGAAATCTAAGTAAGTACAAAGGTCACAATGATACATTTCATTACTTATATAGCAGTTGCTATTATTTACTAGAGGCCTGGTGCACAAAATTCGTGCAGAGGAGTCCCTCAGCCTGCCCTGCTCCTCACAATCCTATGAGGAGCAGGCCTAAGCTGTCAGTTGGACATCCTTAGCACTGCCGCAGAGGCAGAAGAGGTTCCTGCCATCACCACTGCACTCGCCAGCCGTGAGCCCTGCTTCTGGCTAAGTGGCACTCCCCCTGTGGGAGCACAATGACCACCAAGGGGAAGCTCCTGCACTGAGTGGGATAGGGCCAAAACCAGCTCTCCAACATCTCCCAAGGGGTCCCGGATTGCGAGAGGGTGTAGGCCAAGCCAAGGGACCCAACTGGTGCACAACTGGGGCTGGGGAAGAACAAAGGAGGTTGGCCAGCTGAGGAGGGACTGCAGGAGGATTCTAGGGCATGTTGGCACATCTCACTCAGTCCTGATCAGCCGGAGCCCAGCAGCAAGCTTATCTACCAGTCGGATTGTCTGCCCCCTGGTGGTCAGTGCACATCATAGTGACTGGTTGACTGGTCAACTGTCTGTCCCCTGGTGGTCAGTGCACATCACAGCAAGTGATTGAGCGGATTTAGCATGTCATTAGCATATTATGCTTTGATTGGTTGAATGGACAACCGGACGACCAGACACTTAGCATATTAGGCTTTTATTATATAGGATATGCTACATATCTAAATGTTTAAATCAACTGCAAAAAAAGCTAAGAATATAGCAAAACAACCTACAGAATAATTATAATTTTTGCTTTCATTCACTAAAGCCATTTATGTGGGTATCAACTTCTAATCTATGTCTGATAAGAATCTAACTCATGTTTAAGGTTTTATTAAGTATTATTAAATACCTAATAATTATCAAGTCAAGACAGAAAATTAATAGAAGTTACCTAAATTAGTTCAATGTTCCTCTCATCATAGAATTACAACTGTCTAATGTTCTGTCATTAAGGTCTCATTTTTGTAGTTAGATTAATAGATTTAGACCCAAATTATATCAGGAAATGTTTTAAATATACAATTTACTTAAATAGACAGTTTACTAAGAAAATAAACAATGACATAGCATAAAAATCTAATATACTTGATTTGAATACTAACAATACAAATATCATATTTGAGTGTGTTCAGAAAACTAAAAGGATATTTAGAAAAAAAGAAAGATAATTGCAGAATAAAAATTACCTAAGAATCAACTAAGAACAAGGAGAAAAAAATCATTGTAAGAAAAGACAAAAATCCATTTTGAGAACTTGGAATAATAGAATTTTAAAAAGAGAGGCACCATTATAAATCATATATTCCAAATTCTCATTTACTTTTCAGAAAATTGAGGTTCATGGAGTTTTTATGTCTTGACTGAAAAAGTAATATGGATCTCAAGTGGTAGAAGCTTGGCCTAGTACTTAGGTTCAATGGCCAACCACCCATATCCCTAATTAAGACATAATGAACTTTGTGACGATACTATACTAATTTTCTGTACACATAATCATGATTTGAGAGTAAATCGGTGATAAAAGTGAAAGTTATGTTGAGTATATTTCATGTGTTTATAATTAGTCTTCTTTCCCCTTTGATATAAGTAGTTTAATCCTCACCTGAGATATTTTTTCCATTGATTTTTTTTTAGAGAGAATGGGAGGAAGCAGAGGGGAGAGAGAGAGAGAGAGAGAGAGAGAGAGAGAGAGAGAGAGAGAGAGAGAGAGACCCCGACCAACTGGTTGCCTCCTGTTCAAGCCCCAACCGGAGCCTGGGATCAAGTCTGCAACTAAGGTATGTGCCCTTGGCCGGCAATTGAATCCACAACCCTTCAGCCCATAGGCCAATGCTCTAACCACTTAGCAACCAGCCAGGGCAAAGACATGATTTTTTAAAAATAATTTATTGATATTTTACAGAGAGGAAGAGAGAGGGATAGAGAATTAGAAACATCAATCAGCCGCCTCCTGCACACTCCCTATTGGGGATGTGCCCACAACCAAGGTACATGCCCCTGACTGGAATCGAACCTGGGACCCTTGAGTCCACAGGCCAACGCTCTATCCACTGAGCCAAACCGGTCAGGGCAAATAGATATGATTTTAACAGAAACTTTTCAATGAGGTATAAAACCTCTTTAAGAGTTTATAAGCCAAACAAAGGTTTAATTTATATGACACCTATTCTTTTCTACTACTTTTCTCAAATACTGAAGTAACTTTCTTAAACTTTCTGTAAGCCAAACCACTCAGTCACAGAGTACTTTGATTTTATAGTATCCCATTTGTTCTCAAGCCTCTAAATATTTTAATTAAATACATTTAACTAAATGTGCACAATTGTTCTAAAGTTTTTACATAATTTTAACTAAAGAGATCCCCTTTAAATTTGCTAAGAACTTACATATATTCCAACATGAGGGAGGAAAGCAGTACTTAAAGAGGTATACTTAAGAAAAGATTATGATTATTTTTTAGGTTTAGTATATTTTATTTTTAAGCATATAAAGTATCTGATAGGCAAACTTACAATCCCAATAGAAAAAGGAAAAAAAGCTTCAAACTAATAAGTACAGTAATTGAGTTACCTCAAACATAATAGTGGTATTTACATGCAATACATTTCCAATATACCTTTCACCTTAGGGTTTTTAAGTTTAGAAATAAGGGAAAAGCCATCTTTGGGTTATGACTGGGGATAAGGATAAGAAGAAGAAAAGATGACATATAGTAAAATAGGTAAGTCTGCAGACATTGTGCTACTTCCTCAGTGTTAGCAACATTTTTTAACTTCTGTAAGTTTAAGGCTTATAGCAAAAGCAAAACAAAACTGCCCAAATATAAAGGGATAAAGGCCAAGTTTAGAAACAAATGCAAAAGACCTCATTGTACAAGGAAAACATTTTCAACTTTTTTAGCCTGAAGGTGTTACATTTTGAATTAAAATACTTTGTTAATAACTCATTTTGCCTTTAAAACATCTGATCACATTCATTCACACCTCCAACTAAAATGAGTTTACCAAACTACTAAATGACAAATTCAAATAAGACACTAACCTTTTTGAGAGCTCCTGTATGTTTCCAGGCTGACCTATCTTCCTCGTTGCATTTGACAGAAAGTGCCGCAAGAGCTTGTGTGTACAGTAGGGCAAAAAGCACCTTCACAATGCAGGTGAAGTGGTCTACAAGAGAAGATGGTTATTTCTTTGAAATCTAGACATTTTATACTCAAGACTAGAGGCCCGGTGCACAAAATTCATGCACTCAAGGGCGCGGGGGTCCCTGAGACAGGATTGCGAGAAGGCGCAGACCAGGCCAAGGGACCCCACAGTGCACGATCAGAGCGGAGTAGGGCTGTGGGAGGTTGGCCATCTGGAGAGGGACTGCAGGAGGGCTCTAGGGCGTGTCTGGCTCATCTCGCTCAGTCCTAATCAGCTGGACCCCAGCAGCAAGCTAACCTACCGGTCAAAGCATTTGTCCCCTGGTGGTCAGTGCACATCATAGTGAGCAGTTGAGTGGCCTTAGCATATCATTAGCATATTACGCTTTGACTGGTTGACCGGACATCCAGACAACCAGACACTTAGCATATTAGGCTTTTATTATATAGGATAATTTCACAAATATATGCCTTTCCTTGCATGTGTAATTGATTTTTGTTCAACATTTAAGTAGTTAATAAAATGAAATTATAATGTGATATATTTTCTACTCTACAGATCTGAAATTATGAAATCAAAGTTCCTTTATTCATCCACTGAACATGTAAATGAGAGGCATTTAGCATAGTGGAAGGTGTGCTGTGTTTTAGAAGACCAGAGTGCTAATGCCACTCAACCTAGAATAGCTCGGTAACTTTGGCAAATCCTCTACTAGACATCATGTACTGAACAATGTCTGGTACTCTGAGTGCTTAAAACCAATACTTCATCTACTTCTAATATGATACAGATCTTGTAAATAATAACATAATATAATACAATACAATATAGAACTTCTAAAGTAAAAACAAAAAAAGAAATCCCAATATTTTAAAATTCAATGGAAACCTTAACAACGCAAAAACAAGAGTAACAATAATGCAAGATGCTTGGAACATATTAGGTACTTCATAAATGGTAGCTTAATAATCATAATTAATACTTATAAATACCTAACAACAGAAATTTCCTCACATGTCTCATTCAATCATCAGAACAGTCTCAATGGGACAACTAAGCTTCAAAAGGATGTGCCAGTGGTAACAAAGCTAATAAGCACATGATGTAGGTGTGGATTCTGAACTTGAATCCACACACATCAATCAGACTCAGTGTTCCTTCTATTACTTATGCTGTTCAGTTGGTGGGCATCATCCCATGCACCAAAAAGTTGCTGATTTGATTCCCCTTCAGGTCACATGCCTGGAGTTGTGGGCTCGAACCCAGGGGGCATGCAAGAGAAAGCCAATAGATGTTCTGCTCTCACATCAATATTTCTCTTTCTCCCTTTCCCTTTCTCTCTCTCTAAAAATCAATAAAAATATTTTTTAAAAGCCCTAGCTGGTGTGACTCAGTTGATTGTCATCCCATGAACTGATAGGTCGCTGGCTCCATTCCTGGTCAGAGCACATGCCAGGGTTTCGTGCAGAAAGCAGCCGTTCAATGGTTCTCTCTCATCAATGTTTCTCTCTACCTCTCCCTTCTTCTCTAAAATCAATTTTAATAAATGTATTTAAAATATTTTTTTTCAAGGTCAAGCTGAAGTACACACAAATAACATCTTCTCTAGTAAAAGGCTTTTATACACCCACAGATGTTGTTTTTCTTTCCTTCCTTCCTTCCTTCCTTCCTTCCTTCCTTCCTTCCTTCCTTCCTTCAATTGAATTTATTGGAGTAACATTGTTTAATTAAACCATACAGGTTCCAAGTGTACAACTCAACAAAACATCATCTGCATACTGCATTGTGCACACACTACCCAAAGTCAAGTCCCCTTCTGTCCTTATTTATCCCACCTTTGCCACTTCCACCTCATCCCACCCCACTTTCCCTCTGGTTATCATCATACCGTTGTCCATATCTATATGTCATACACACACACACACAAACTAGAGGCCCGAAGCATGAAATTTGTGCAAGAGTAGGCCTTCCTTCCTCCAGCTGCCGGCACCTGCTTCCCTCCGACACCTGGGACCAGGGCTTCCCTCTGGCTGCTGACACCTGGGACCCAGGACCCGGCCTCCTCTCACAGCCCTGGCTTCATTCAAAAGGTTGTCTGGAAGGACATCCAGTCTAATTAGCATATTACACTTTTATTATATAGGATTTTTTTTTTCCTAATCCTACAACTTTTTCTCAGCCAGCCCCCCAGCCCTATCTCCTCTGAAAGCTGACAGTCTGTTCTCTGTATCTATGCCTCTGTTTCTATTTTGTTTGTTAAATCACTTTTAGATTCCACATATAAGTGAGCTCATATGGTATTTATCTTTCTCTGACTGCTTATTTCACTTAGCATAATAATTTTTAGGTCTCTCCATGCAATAGGAAATGGTAAGATTTTCTTCTTTTTTTGGCCAAGTAATATTCCATTGTGTAAATGTACCACAGCTTTTTTATCCACTCATCTACTGCTGGGTACTTAGGCTATTTCCAAATCTTGGCTATTATAAGTAATGCTGCCATGAACATAGGGGTGCATATATTGTTTTGAATTAGTGTTTCAGGTTTCTTCAGATATATTCCCAAAAGTTGGATTACTGGGCCAAAAGGAAGTTCCATTTTTAATTTTTTGAAGAAGTGCCACACAGTTCTCCACTATGGCTACACCAGTCTGCATTCCCACCAACAGTGTACAGGCCTCTCTTTCCTTCACATTCTTACCAGTACTGGTTGTTTGTTGATTTATTGATAATAATCATATTATGACAGCTGTGAGGTGATATCTCATTTGTGTTTTAATTTGCATTTCTCTGATGATTAGTGACACTGAACATCTTTTCATATGTCTATTGGCCATCTAAATGTCCTCTTTAGAGAAGTGTCTATTCAAATCCTTTGCCCATTTTTTAATTGCTTTATTAGGCTGCTTGGTGTTGACTTATAAAATTCTTTATATATTTAGAAATTAATCCCTTATCAGATTTATTATTGGCGAATGTGTAATGGGCTGCCTTTTCATTTTGTTAATGTTTTCTTTTGTTGTGCAAAAGCTTTTTAGTTTGATGTAGTCCCATTTGTTTATTTTTTTCTTTGTTTCCCTTGCCTGAGGAGATATATTGACAAAAATATTGCTATGAGAGAGTCTGAGAGTTTACTGCCTATGTTTTCTTCTAGGATTTTTATGGTTTCCCGACTTTACATTTAACTCTTTTGTCCATTTTGAGTTTATTCTCATGTATGGTATAAGTTGGTCTAATTGCATTTTTTTTGCATGTTCTTGTCCAATTTTGCCATTTAATGAAGAGACTATTTTTACTTCATTGTATGTTCTTGCCTCCTTTGTCAAATATTAATTGACCATTGATTTACTTCTGGGCTTTCTGTTCTATTCCACTGATTTATATGCCTGTTGTTATGCCAGTACCAGGCTGTTTTGATTACAATAGCCTTGTAGTATAATTTAATACGAGGTAGTATGATACCTCCAATTTTGTTCTTCTTTCTCAAGATTGCTGAGGATACTCAGGGTCTTTTGTGGTTCCTTATAAACTTTTGGAATATTTGACCTAGACCCCACAGATGTTTTTTCTAGTGTAACTTAAATAGAACAAAAACAAACAGAAAAAAGTAGAAACCTGATTCCCACCAAAGGAGAATAGTTAATTACTTGACAGAATAGTTAAATGTTTTCAAATAAAACTAGACTATGGAGCAATTAAAATGTTTGTAGTATAATATTAATATCAATATTATGACATTAACACTAATGAAAAATGATGGGATATCATATTTGAATAAATCTATGATATTACTATATCAAAATATACTAATATATGCATGTAAATAGGGTGGAGACATTAAAGTTGAAAGTTTGCTTTATTTTTCACGTTTTTGTATTATCACTTTAATTTTTTTAAAACAGGTTTTCAGAGTGATTTCCCATGTCTTTAACTCATTATGGACTAAAAAGCTAAAAAGAATAGACCTATAAGGGAAAAAACAATTTTGTTTCATTGTCATTTTCTTTATATATATGATTACCTTTTCCTAAAAATAGAAAAAAAGTTATTTACCTCTAAGTAATTCTATCAGGTGAATGCTACATTTGTTGCTACAATTAGTAGAATATTCATTATATATACTATATAATCTAAGAATCTGAGAATTATAAAGATATACCTTTGCGTAAGGGTTGTGGCATCATTAAAATCTGGATGAGCAAAAGGGATGTAACATCATGATAAAGAATTGGAACCTCAGGCTGTTGTTCTTCATTTCCCAGCCTAAAAGAAAATTCATAATCACTTTAGACAGTATTGTACATCTTTTCTTTATAATTCATTTTTTATTTTACACATATGCCTATGGATCAGAAATCAAACTTTCATAAGCAACTGAGAAATCTCAAAAGAAAAAGCTAGGGACCATAATTTTTGCCTAAAAAATAATCTTTTTTAATCCTCACTCAAAGATATGTTTTCACTGACTTTAGAGAGAGGAAGGGGGGGGGGGAGAGAGAGAGAGAGAGAGAGAGAGAGAGAGAGAGAGAGAGAGAGAGAGAGAGAGAACGAACCAAACCCTGGCATGTGCCCTGACTAGGAATCAAACGTTCAACCACTGAGCCACACCTGTCGGGCATGAGATTTCAATTTTTGTCTCTCAAATTATCCCCAAAATATTTTTAAGCACTAATATTCAAGATTGACAGAAATGAGGACATTCTTAGATTGACAATTTAAGTTTATAAAGGTACAATCTTTCTGAGAAGCAATGTTGCTCTGTACAACACAGTTCCTAACACTCAGTGAATATTTATCAAATAAATTACTGAAATAATCTAAAACATTATGTTATTCTATAGTTTCATGTTATTCTATAGTTCTAGGTTATATCTAACATGTTAAGAACTGCTTAACACATTATCTGATATTATGGTGGAAAAGAAAAATTAAATAATTAACAATAGAAATGAATAAATAAATTAGGTA
>PVJC01052436.1:0-11137 GCA_004026665.1 Murina feae
TGAGCAACAAGTCAAGAAACAAACGTGAGGAGCATTTCATTCCTGCATATGCCTGTAATTCTGATGGGGAGAACTGTCCATTGAATGGGTGACTTCTTCTGAAGTAGTGATTAAATTCCTTAGAAAAGTGATTGAATTCCTTAATATGTAAGTATTGGCCTTGTTTAAGTGATAAAAGTGCCCAAAATAAAATGGATAGATTGTTGTTTTCTCAGCAAAACAAACAAACAAAAAACAACAAAACTATATTACAATCATGCCTAGAAATCATTCAGAATAATCTTTTTTAAAGAATTTATTTCAGTGAGAGGAAGGGAGAGGGAGAGGGAGATAAAACATGAATGATAAGAGGGAATCACCGAATGACTGCCTCCTGTATGCTCCCTACTGGGGATTGAGCCCACAACCCAGGCATGTGGTGCCCTGACCGGGAATTCTAATAGTGAGCTCCTGGTTCATGGGTTGCCACTCAACCACTGCACCACACTGGCCAGGCAAGAATAATCATGTAAATAAAGACTGCAGTAGAGTAATATCTTATCCAGGTCCAATTGAAAAAGCTGAACAATTAACTGATTCATTTGTGCAGATAGTAAATAAGTTAGTAGAAGTCTTAGAAGAATTTATGTTGAGGCACAAATGATTTTAAGTTTTCTTTCTGTGCTATGGCAACCCACAGGCAAGGCAAACCTCTGAGATGTAACTTTTGAGAAAGGAATGTGGTTGAAAAACATCTAGTAATGAGAGTTTCGAGACTAGACTCTCTGAGGATGGCACAAGGGGTTAGATAGACAACATAAAGTTGCTGTCCTGTCTGGTGGGTTCTGATCATGGCCATTGACTTAATTGGAATATTGGAAAACTTATTGTGTTCACACGACTCTCTCATACTTTTATCTGTGCAGATGTCAGTGAGTCCTGTGAGTTTGGATAGTTTATTTCCCATGGCCTCTGCATATTCATTTTGAGTGGGCCAATTTCTAAGACCAAATATATGGATTCTTGAATTAGAAACTTTAAAAGTAATTAAGCAGTTACAGATCATTTTTAGCTCTTACACTGCTATAAATGGAATACTTTTTAAATGTAATGACATATCATTTCTAGAGATTTATCTGGGAAGAGTTTATTGATTTATTGACACTACGGATATTAAGCAATTGGCATTGATGATTTTATTTGAACCTTCCACCACCCCCATGAAAGTAGATTTTATTCTCCGGATGGAAATGAGAATATTGACTTTTATAGTGGTGAGCCTGGGCCTTAGGCTCAGAGACTTGCCTGACTCCAAGACTTATGATCTTAGATAACAGCACAATGAAGCCAGCCCAGCTGGTCAGGCGCTCTTCACTGGAACAGACGCTGTTGCACAGAATGGAAATGGTCTAACTTAGGTAGTGGCTTTCCTTCTTCCAATTCCCATTGAACTCCCACCAATTACAGTAAAGATTTAGAGTTTTCAGATTACAGTGAATGTACCATATGAGAAATATTAATACAAATTGAGAGCATTTCTTACATCTTGAAAATTTTTAAATGTTTTAGAAATTCATTGGTAATATTTTTTATATGGAACCCTTTTGACTTTCCAGTTGTGTGGCTTTTTACTGTTAGTAGAAAGTCAAAGACTGCAGACTGGAGAATTATGCAGAAGCATCTCCATTTTTCCTGTGTGAGTAACCTCTTCCCTGTTTTCTTTTGGTTTCATTTAAATGCAGTTCCCTTGCAGAGCTGTTGAAACACAAGCCCAAAGCAACCAATGAACAACTGAAAACTGTTATGGGAGATTTCACAGCTTTCTTCCAGAAGTGCTGCACAGCTGCTGACAAAGAAGCCTGCTTTGCAGAGGAGGTGCTGGAGTCGTCTTCATTTTAATAAACAGAGTCCTTTGTTGCTGCCTGATCAGGCTAGGGCTCAGCGGTCTCTGTAGCTGAAGGACACTCTGTACATGAGGCCCAGGAATCTTATTCTACTTACAGTTGTCTGGAAAAATGACCTAAATTAGCTCTTGTGTTATTTTTTTTTCCTGCTGCACTGAAGCATATTATTAAATATTTGTGGTGTTTGTTCTGTTTACAAACTTGGGCTATTTATGAATTCAAATAGGAATATTCAGAAGTTCTGAAATCTTTTGGTGGAGACATCATTAAACCAGAACCTTAATTTATTTAAACATTTTCTTTAAAAGTGATGGTTGAACCTAAGTTTTGATTTCACAGGCAAGTGGGAGAGTTTTTATTTAAATGTCTGAGTCATTTACTGTTTTTTTCTTATGACTTGACAGTAATGTTTTTATGTCTTCGGGTGCAATGAGTGTCAGTAAGTTTCTTTCTAGAGATTCTAGTAGTCTGCTGGTATTAAAGGGTGTAAAGCAGGGAAAATTATTTTGTAATCATCAATGTCTGTATAATGTTCATTTATCCTAATAATGATGCTAATACTTCCCCCAAATCTGTCATTTCTTTGTATTCAGGGTCCAAAACTTGTTGCTTCAAGTCAAGCTGCCTTAGCCTAAAATCAGCATAATCACAAGCATTTCAGGTAACTATCCTTGCATTTTCTTTAAAAAAATTAATGATAAGAGTTAATCTATACTAATAAAAGGGTAATATACGAATTGGTCAGGATGCCCTCACAGTAACAACAGAACAGCAGGCTGCGTGGGGCAATCAGGCTGGCAGGCAGGCAGTGAGAGGTGACCAGGCCAGCAGAGGGGGGCAGTGAGGGATGGCCAGGCCAGCAGGGGGGGCAATTGGAGGTAACCAGGCTGGCAGGGGAGGGCAGTGAGGGATGACAAGGCTGGCAGAGGGGTAGTTAGGGGCGATCAGGCTGGCAGACGGAGGCAGTTAAGGGTAATCAGGCAGGCAGGCAGGTGAGCAGTTAGGAGCCAGCAATCGTGGATTGTGAGAGGGATGTCTGACTGCCAGTTTAGGCTAGATCCCCGGGATCTGGCTTAAACTGGCAGTCAGACATCTCCCGAGGGGTACTGGATTGGAGAGGGTGCAGGATGGGGTGACCCCCCTCCCCATGCACGAATTTTATGCACCGGGCCTCTAGTATTAAAATAACTAAGAGTCATATGGACTAGTGCCAATCACTATTTTTAGGGGTCTTGTGTATATGAACTTATTTAATTCTCACAATAGTTTTCTGAATTGAATTCCATTATAATTTCCATATTTCAGATGGGATAATGAAAGCACAGATCAACCATAGACTAAGTAGTTTATTCAAGGATCACTGGGCTCCGAGAGGTGGCGCCACAATTCAAAATTGAAACCAGACGTTGACAGTTAATCACATCCTGTTCTGACTTAGTGTGATAGGGTAGACAGAGCCAATGAACTAAGCAATGATTCACAGTGGATTACTTCAGGAATTAGGCTGGACAATATGCATTCTTGTAGGGTAAAAAAGTTGAATGAAATGATTGCACAAGGTTCTACTTAATAGCTCAATACCAAATTCATGTCATTGGAGAATATGAGAAATCTGCTATGTGAACTCCTATTTAATAGTAAATAATTTGCTGCTAAGTTTCCAGTGTGTCAACATTCTGAGATTTAATAGACTTTCACGTCTTAGATCAAAAGGTCCACTTTAACATTTAGGTGTTTGACAGTAAACATGTTTTATCCATTTTGGTTGTATTATTTTTGGGAAAATTAAAAAATAGAATAAAGTTTATTTCTTAAAACAGTTGTCTAATAATTTTATAGCATGGGTTTCTTTAATATTTTTCAAACTGACCATGATGCTTATTCCACTAACTACATTTTAACTTACTCTTTGCCCACATGATAATCCTATATAATAAAAGCCTAATATGCTAAGTGTCTGACTATTTGACCAACTGACCAGTCATTATGATCACCAAGGGACAGATGCTCCAACTGGTAGGCTAGCTTGCTGCTGGGGTCTGGCTGATCAAGACTGGGCAAGATGGGCCAGACATGCCCTGGAGCCCTCCCGTGGTCCTTCCTTGGCTCTGATCATGCACCAGTGGGTTTCCTTGGTCTGACCTGCACCCTCTCACAATCTGGGACCCCTCTGGAGATGCTGGAGAGCCAGTCTTGGCTAATCGCTGTAGGCCAGCCCGAAGGACCCTACCAGTGCACAAATACTTGCATCAGGCCTCTAGTATCTGCATATTGTGCATTCAGGCAAGGAAGAACTTTCTGTCTGCAAATTTCATTGTTTCATATGGTTTGTTTTAGTCCTAAGTGGTAAGATTTTATTCCTTGAGGTCTAACTTGGGAAGACACCTTGTTTAGAAATTGCAGAAAGACAGTCTAAGCTATTTGACATTCATTTAAATAGATTTGAATGAGGGAAGCTGGGGTGGTGAGGGATTAAGAGATCAACCAAAGGTCTTGTATGCATACATATGAGCATAACCAGTGGACACAGATGGGGGGCAAGGGAAGGGGTTGGGGGTGTCCAGGGAGAGGTCAATGGGGGAAAAAGGAGGCTTATGTAATACAATAAAGAACTTAAATTAACCAAATAAAATAAATAGATTTGAAAATGTATGATATTTTATAAACAGTACTTATATTTGTCCTTTCATTTTTCAGCTTTCCCTGAGAGAAAGAGAAATGAAGACCCGAATCTTACTCATCTGTTTTTCTTTTCATGGTCTGTCTAAAGAATATAAAATTTTAAAAATAATTGGCCTCTGTTCTTTGTGATGAAATTAATAAACAAATTTAAAAATCTAATATAATGGTTACAGACTGTTATTTTTCAGAGTCGTTGCCATTCTGAAAAATTTGCAGTCTTGTTGCTCTCTTCCCTGTGCCCCACTTCATTGCACGACTTCTCATTACTAATGGGATCATTAATTAAAAGGAACATTAATACTCTTCTGAGCTATGGATTATAAACATTGAAAGTAACATTTTAGCATTATTATAATTCTGAAAAAAAAGAGTAAAGATTGTGATTCAGGTAGAGCATATGAAATATGGCATATCCTTACTACTAGAACTTTCTAAGCAATGTGAAGTACAAAGAAGATAGAGATGATTGTAAGGATAGTTATTTGTATGGGGGAGAAAACACTGATCTTGCAGGAAATTTAAGAGTCTAGGATGACAATATGTGAGCAGTATAATAAATTTTACAAGTTTGTAGAAGCACTAGCAGAAGAGGGATCTAGAACATCTGGCTAAAAGCACAGAAAGGTGTGATTTAGGTATACTGAATGGAGGAAGTATAATAGTTGGAGGATAACATTTTCTTATAAAAATTAGATGTTATACTCTATATTGGGTCTTTTTTCACTGGGTCTAGAGGTAGTCACTGATGTCAGATCATTGTCTATGAATTTACATACTTAAAAGTAATTTATAGCCTTTTTATTTCTGTAGTATTCGTTTTATATTGTACATGGTATTCTGCAACTTATTTATTTTGTCCTTAATAATTATGCTTTATAGTTTTGTTTTAAGTATGATGCTTGCAAAAGATTTTGGTACCAAGCTAAGACAAAAAGGCTCTTTTCGTATTTGGAGTGTTACATTCTATACTTTCCTCCATCCACACCCAACTCCCACTTTGGCCTCATGTTGATTGTATCAAATACTTTCCCCATTTGTTGCCATCATCACTAAGGGGGAAGAGAGCCTGGGAGGGGAGAAATGGAGATGAAGTGGCTTGTTCAGGGTCCCAGAGGCAGATCTAGAAAATTTTGAGTAAGATGTTTCCACATAACTGGACCCACATGGGACATGGTCTGAGTACCCTTACCTGGAATTTCTTGTGGTTCAGGCACCAAGTGGGGACTTAAACCTTTTGGAAAACATTCTGCAATGTGGGACCCTGGAGCTTAGCTTCCTCCAGTTTCTGCAGGGTCAAGCAGATTCCCTAAATTTCTTGAACACTTGAGCCTAAGAGTGGTCCAGAAGCCCAGTGCCCTCCCTGGTTCTGAGGCAGTGGCCTAGAAGTTCATCATTCTGTCTGGCTCTCATCGTGTGTCTTTTGCTACACAGATTGGTCAACCAGAAACCTGCAGGCACCCAGATGTGACTGTGTGTGTGAGTGTGTGAACTGTTCTTCTCATTTCTCATCAGGAGGTACAAGATATCCACATGATTTATCACCAGGGATTTTAAGACGGAGCACGTGGTTAAGTATACTGATGTCTCTGCCTCTGCTCCAGAACCACAATTAATTTTGCATTAACATTTTTTAAAATCCATAATTAAAACAATAAATCAAGATTTGATTGTTAATGTTTCCCAAAATAAATATTAATACTTTTGCTTATTTTTAAGTGTCCTGTGACTATAAATGATATTCATCATTTGTAGCATACATCTGAATTTGCTGGTTGAAAGAGTTACTCTTGGCATCTATTTTTCTTTTGTGCAGATTCATAGTTAAGTTGCTTTACTCGATTACTTTTTCATTTATAGATTTTTTATGTATAAGAGATAAGTTCTCTCATGATGAGAGGGCACTCTTTATCAGAGATTTGGCTCTAATTAGTTATGTAACACTCAACAAATTATCTTCCCTTTCTAGGCCTCTGATTTCTTCCTCACATATGGGCTTGAATGAGATGATCTCTAAGGTCTCCTTCAGATTCTATTATTTGCCACGATGGCAGACTGTTATTCTTACATATTTGCTGTTTCTTCCTGTGAAAGCTTGATGATTCCCCCTCCTGTGCGGTCAGGCTTAGCCACGTGACTCATGGTGTCCTTTCCTGTGGGAAGGTTATACCTCCCAGCTCAGTGATGTCAGGTGTTGCCAGGTTACACGCATTGGCCACAGGAGTGTAAGCGGAAGTTGTGTGCCATTTGTGGCCAGAAGCTCTAAGAAGAGACATCCTATGTCCTGCTCTCTCTTTTCCCTCTGTCACAACAGTGACAAAGTTCCACATAGAGGCTACTTTGTACCAGACCACGAAGGGAAGGGGATGTGAAGCACACACTAATCACCAGTTGACAAATAAAGTAAGAACATTTTTGTTGTTGTAAATGCTGTAAATCCCTGAGAGATTGGGATTTTTATTATTGTAGTATAAGCAAGAAAAGGAAGATTGGTATGCAAACTCATCAATAATTGCATATCAGTTCCTAATAAAAATTTAATATAAGGTGTGCAGGAGGCAGCTGATCGATGTTTCTCTTTCATCGATGTTTCTGATTCTCTATCCTTCTCCCTCTCTCTGTAAAAAAATCAATGAAATATATTAAAAAAATTAATATAATACTCATAAAGACAATGTCTATACATATGCATATGTGTATATGCTTATATACATTAAGGAAATGAATTATAAAATTAAAAATACAACAAAAATATAACATTTACATTAAGGAAATTGACCTATATATCTACTCAGAACATTCCTTGCAGTTTCTACCTTGAATCCTTGAATGGCTCTTCCTAGTAAAAATGAATATTTTTCAAAAGCAAGTCTTCATTACTCAGATATTACATGTATACTCTATGGTAATATCCCTTAGAGATTCAATATTTTCAAAGATGAACTGAAGAGTTGGTCTTCTCCTGAAGCAATATGATTTCCTGACTCTGTTATTTTCATTTTAAGGCTGGTTAAAGGAGCTGAAAAGTATTAAAGCTTGCTAACACTCTATTTTTGGTACAAGTATGTTGACTCATATTTCTCCTTGCTTCCCACATCAAAGGGGACCCAAAAGTCCATTGTCTGTGGCAATGACTTGCCTTCATGACGTGTATCTTCAATATCATCAAGGTGACCTTTGCAGCAGTTTCACTGCTTTATGTACTTGTACTTCATTTGCTCACTAGCTCTTTAATTTTTGAAACCATTATGTCTTTAATATTTTCTGAAGGGCAGCTACACGAGGTTTAGAGATTTGCAGTGTTTTACATTCACATCTGACTTATCACATTCTTTCAAAATTAGCATGTGGGGAGGAGGTCTCTCTCTGGTGCAGGCCCACACCTTTCTTCTCTCAGGTGTATATCTTTACCTTTCTCTCCTGAATTCTAAGTGTCCCCACAAGACTTGCATCTAAGGGATGAACCTGCAACTAGGAGACTAACAGGCAGTGAGTGGCAGCTTGTCCAGGGCTTACTCCCTCAGCCTATCTCCAAGGCCCCCTTTTCTCTGACTTTCAGTGAGCCAGCAGCAGCCCCAGCATGGCTCACTTCTTTCCTGTAACATTTCTAGAGAGCCAATGCAGGGCACAGCCTAGCTCTCTCCTGTTGCCTCTTCTATCCCAGACTTTTCAGGGAGCTAGAAACTGCCCCACCTCAGCTCACTTCTTTCACTGCCACTTTTACTTCTCAGTGAGTCCATGCAGCCCAGTATGGCTCACTCCTTTACTATCAAGTTTCTAGACAGCCAGAGCAGAGCAAGTTTTGGCTCTTTTCTGTTGCTTTTTCTACCCTAAGCCCTTCCTTTGTTTCACTGTCCCCAGCATTAATAAATCTACTCTCAAAATCACCTGAAATCTTTTCTGCACAAAGTCAGAACCCCCACAGTACAGGATATCCTGCTCTGAGCCTAGGCCCCGTTAATTTCCGGTGACACTCTACCAGCCGTGTGTGTATGCCATGCTCTGTTTACCTAATTATAAGTTGATGGACCTGTTGGTTGTTTTCATTTTTATCTATTATGAATAATAGATAAGAACTTTGTTGTTGTCACTCTTCAAAAGCAGGATGGGCATCCAACCGAAATTTAGGTTGGCTGTTGCCACAATGAAGGTATAAAGTTAATTTAAATATGAAAGTTTATTTCTGGACTCTCAATTCTGATTTATTTATTTATTGATTGATTGATTATTTAATTTTTTATTGATTTCAGAGAGGAAGGGAGAGAAAGAGGAATATAGAAATGCCAATGATTGATTGGTTGTCTTCTGCACACCTCCTACTGGGGATTGAACCTACAACCTGGGCATGTGCCCTTGACCAAAATTGATCTTGGGACCCTTCAGTCCATAGGCCAAGGCTCTATCCACTGAGACAAACCAGCTAGGGCTTGTTCTATTGATTTATATGATTATTCTATGTCAGTACCACAGCATCTTGATCACTGTACTTTTGTAGTCATTTTTGAGATCAGGAAGTGTGAATCCTCCAAATTGATTTTTCTTATTTATTCGTTTGTTTGTTTTTAATTCTCACCTGAGAATATATTTTTCCATTGATTTTTAGAGAGAGTGGAAGGGAAGCAGGGAGGGGAAAAGAAAGGGAAAATATTGATGTGAGAAAGACACATCGATTTGTTGCTTCTTGTATGCTCACTGATTGGGTCAGGAATCAAACCTGTAAACAAACTCTTTGCCCTTGACAAAGAAGTGATCCCATGACCATTCTATGTGTGGGCCTATACAGGTGGGAGAGTTGAATGCACACAGAAGTCTCTGCTCAGCGGAGTCTGCGTCCCTCCCCTTGGGGCCAGCGTGCGCTCCACAAAGTCTGAGGCTGTTGGCACCAGCACGACCCGAGTTTGGGAAGGGGTCCCACAGGCTGCTAGCAGAAGGAAACACAAAAAAACCCACCCCATAACTGTTCTGGACATGAAAAGACAGCCTCGGTTTTGGGTCGCAGAGAAGAGACATTGGGAGAGTTGCACACAGAGCTGGAGGGGGAAGGGAGCCTACGCAACTCCCCTGAGAGGTTCCTTTTTCCCTCTCTTTGTTAAATGCAGACTTGGGATTATTAAACCTAACACATAGGTGCACCCAATTGGGGTTGCTCAAGGAGACTGCAGGAGAAAACTCCGTTTGTGTGTCTTGAGAAGCAGAGCAGGGAGTGACGGATTCGGAAACCAGCTCTGGGGCAGTCCATTCCTCCAAACTTGTATTAAGTGTGATAGGGGAAATCAAAACCTAAATTCTGGCTAGAGAAGTCTTATAGCTGCAGAGATCACTCCAGAAACACTGCCACCCAGAGGCTGATTCACAAACTGACTCTTCTGTAAACACAAAGGCAGAAATACTGCCGCTTTTAAATCAGGACTGGTTTACCACACAGAGAAGCAGTGAATCGCAGGAAACTTCAATACTCTCCTGAATAGCTGACAAGACAAAGGCATACCAATCAGAAGAGCAGAGTGAATGACCCTCACTACTGCACATTTTTCTATCTTTTTTAAATTTTTTCTTTCTTCAATTTTTTCCTTTTTTACTTTTTCTTTTTTTCCTTTAAGAAACAATTTTTGTCTTTTTTCCTCACTTGCTTTTTCCTTTTTAATTATTGTATCTTTATTTTTAATCAATATTATTACTACTATTTTTTTATTTTTCTAACAGTCATTTTATTTTATCTTTATTTTATTTTGAAATTAGTGTCCTTCATTCTATTCTCAGATTTCCTATAGCATCATTTTACTCTATCTCAGCTTTACCTTTATGCCAACACTCTCTTCCTCACTTTTCCCCTGTTGTTGTCCTATTTCTCTTATACTACTCATGCTTTAGATTCTCCCTATTCCCTCTTTTTACCCCCCCTGTTACAATTTCACCCTACTAAGATATCTAATTTCCAGTCCCCTGCTCCAAGCCCACTGATACCTCACTCCTTTCTTTCTTCATTATCCAAAAAATTTTTCTCTCTCTCTCTGTTGTTCTGCTGCTGTTCCTTTAATTGTTGATTATACTGGGGTTTTTTATAATTGTTGGTGAGACTGTCTTGCTTTTCCTTTTTGTTTTTTGGTTGTATTTTGGTTATTCTTTTTTATTCTGTTTCTCCTTACCTTGTTAGATATTAATTGTTAATTGATTAATTAGTTGATGAATTCCATTCATCTCTAGGTCTTTGTAGATGGCATTTGTTGCCACTAGTGGCTGTTCTATTTGAGTTTTTTCCCCATACAATCTCTTCCCCCCTTCTACTTCATTTTTTTTATTGCTCTTACTTTTTTTTTCTTCTTTTCTCTGCCTTCCTTCTCCCAAATTTGTTTTGGCACTCCCTTTTTCTGTTCTTTTCTTCTTTTTCTTTCTTATTTATCCCCTAACTTGCTTTTCTATGGTGGTAACCTTTAGTGGGGTTACAAGTATTGTGAATACATTTGGGTTCTGATCCTTGTGCATTGTGCCTTGCTGTGTTGTATTTTGTGCCTTTAAACCAACACAGGAGAGAAAAAACTATATAACCAGATACCCAGAGAAGATAGATCATGGGG